>OX596212.1:575282-668302 GCA_951394215.1 Glyphodes perspectalis | reverse complement strand
TGCCTACCCCGCTAGGGAAGTGGCGTGAAGTTTAGTTAGTTTTTGTCAATTTTCTAGACTTCTAGAGTATTAGATAAAGCAAAAAATACTTATTCAATATTTTTTTGACAATCTAATTTATGGACTAAATAAATATTTTAGTCAAGCAGCCAATAGGGATGCTAACCGCATTAAAAAACTATAATTCTATTTAGTCCGTCAGTTAGATTATACAAAAATAATAGACACATATTTTTCGCTTTATCAATTAACAAAAAATCACAAAGATAAAGAGCATCAAAGTTTTAGAGTGCGGGCTTGCGACGTCACTACTTTGTAAAAATTTTTACGAAAGCGTGACGTCACGCGCAACTTGAATACATTGTATCTTTGTTAATGTTTGTTTGACAAATATATAAAAAAAATGCGTGTTCAATATTTTTTTATAATCTAACTGACGGACTTAACATATTTTTTTAGTCATCTAGCCAATTGTTAAAGAATTTACTTCGCTCTATCTTGACACGTAGAACTTTGAAGTGCCTATAAATAAATAAGTATAAGCTTTTTAATATTTAATAGACAATGTATCTAACTCGTCAATATCATATGAATCTATATATGTTTGTATATACATAATTTGATAGTATTTAGCTTTTTAGTATGTAAAATGTATCCCAATTTGTTATTTTTGTACAAAATTAGTATAAACATACATATAGCATGTCTTGTATGACTGGAATTAACAAAAAGTTATTTTTTTAGTTTTAAGACTAGTTACGACATGTAATGTAGTCAATTCCTTATCAATATTTATGCATATTTAATCAATGTATACTTGAACTTAAGAATGCCGCTTTAAAAATAAAGTTGGAAGCATTTGCGTGTAGAATTCTTATTAGGTGTAGCAATCAAGGTCGTAAGTGATAGTGTAGATCGTTGCGTACATTTTGTATCTATATTTTAAACGTAAAATAAATATAACTCACAGTTTCGGGAAATTAGCAGAACCACTCGAGATACTAGGATGGGCATATGCTGACCGACTGATCGTTGCAAACCAATGGACCTGGGACTTTGGATGTTTGCACAGAGGTCACTCACATATTATAAATGAGCACTGAGAGTGGGTATTTTTTTTATTTACCCCCAAAGGGGTTGAAATGGAGATTGGAGGATGTCCACGTGAACGAAGTCGTTTAGAGGCACCGTACAGTTTGTCTTACGAGCGTTAGTCTTCCGAGCTTAGATATGCTTACTTAGTAAGTAGGAAACCAAAGAATTATTAGTTTACTATAGCGATATTAATCAGATTATTGGTAATTTCCAGCTGCAGCTGTGCGAAGAAGGCGTGGGAGGGGTGGGGGGGCGTGGGCGGCCCGTCGGCGGCGGGCGGCGCGGGGGTGGGCGGCGAGGGCGCCGAGTCGCCGCTGACGGCGCGCTCGCTGCGGCTGGAGCGCGCCGCGCGCGCGCTGCACGCCGAGCGCGACCGCCTCAGCCGCGCGCACTACCAGCCGCCCTACGACTCGTGAGTGCTGTTGCGCGTCTACTTATATTTGTCGACGCTCGAGGGCGCCGAGTCGCCGCTGACGGCGCGCTCGCTGCGGCTGGAGCGCGCCGCGCGCGCGCTGCACGCCGAGCGCGACCGCCTCAGCCGCGCGCACTACCAGCCGCCCTACGACTCGTGAGTGCTGTTGCGCGTCTACTTATATTTGTCGACGCTCGAGGGCGCCGAGTCGCCGCTGACGGCGCGCTCGCTGCGGCTGGAGCGCGCCGCGCGCGCGCTGCACGCCGAGCGCGACCGCCTCAGCCGCGCGCACTACCAGCCGCCCTACGACTCGTGAGTGCTGTTGCGCGTCTACTTATATTTGTCGACGCTCGAGGGCGCCGAGTCGCCGCTGACGGCGCGCTCGCTGCGGCTGGAGCGCGCCGCGCGCGCGCTGCACGCCGAGCGCGACCGCCTCAGCCGCGCGCACTACCAGCCGCCCTACGACTCGTGAGTGCTGTTGCGCGTCTACTTATATTTGTCGACGCTCGAGGGCGCCGAGTCGCCGCTGACGGCGCGCTCGCTGCGGCTGGAGCGCGCCGCGCGCGCGCTGCACGCCGAGCGCGACCGCCTCAGCCGCGCGCACTACCAGCCGCCCTACGACTCGTGAGTGCTGTTGCGCGTCTACTTATATTTGTCGACGCTCGAGGGCGCCGAGTCGCCGCTGACGGCGCGCTCGCTGCGGCTGGAGCGCGCCGCGCGCGCGCTGCACGCCGAGCGCGACCGCCTCAGCCGCGCGCACTACCAGCCGCCCTACGACTCGTGAGTGCTGTTGCGCGTCTACTTATATTTGTCGACGCTCGAGGGCGCCGAGTCGCCGCTGACGGCGCGCTCGCTGCGGCTGGAGCGCGCCGCGCGCGCGCTGCACGCCGAGCGCGACCGCCTCAGCCGCGCGCACTACCAGCCGCCCTACGACTCGTGAGTGCTGTTGCGCGTCTACTTATATTTGTCGACGCTCGAGGGCGCCGAGTCGCCGCTGACGGCGCGCTCGCTGCGGCTGGAGCGCGCCGCGCGCGCGCTGCACGCCGAGCGCGACCGCCTCAGCCGCGCGCACTACCAGCCGCCCTACGACTCGTGAGTGCTGTTGCGCGTCTACTTATATTTGTCGACGCTCGAGGGCGCCGAGTCGCCGCTGACGGCGCGCTCGCTGCGGCTGGAGCGCGCCGCGCGCGCGCTGCACGCCGAGCGCGACCGCCTCAGCCGCGCGCACTACCAGCCGCCCTACGACTCGTGAGTGCTGTTGCGCGTCTACTTATATTTGTCGACGCTCGAGGGCGCCGAGTCGCCGCTGACGGCGCGCTCGCTGCGGCTGGAGCGCGCCGCGCGCGCGCTGCACGCCGAGCGCGACCGCCTCAGCCGCGCGCACTACCAGCCGCCCTACGACTCGTGAGTGCTGTTGCGCGTCTACTTATATTTGTCGACGCTCGAGGGCGCCGAGTCGCCGCTGACGGCGCGCTCGCTGCGGCTGGAGCGCGCCGCGCGCGCGCTGCACGCCGAGCGCGACCGCCTCAGCCGCGCGCACTACCAGCCGCCCTACGACTCGTGAGTGCTGTTGCGCGTCTACTTATATTTGTCGACGCTCGAGGGCGCCGAGTCGCCGCTGACGGCGCGCTCGCTGCGGCTGGAGCGCGCCGCGCGCGCGCTGCACGCCGAGCGCGACCGCCTCAGCCGCGCGCACTACCAGCCGCCCTACGACTCGTGAGTGCTGTTGCGCGTCTACTTATATTTGTCGACGCTCGAGGGCGCCGAGTCGCCGCTGACGGCGCGCTCGCTGCGGCTGGAGCGCGCCGCGCGCGCGCTGCACGCCGAGCGCGACCGCCTCAGCCGCGCGCACTACCAGCCGCCCTACGACTCGTGAGTGCTGTTGCGCGTCTACTTATATTTGTCGACGCTCGAGGGCGCCGAGTCGCCGCTGACGGCGCGCTCGCTGCGGCTGGAGCGCGCCGCGCGCGCGCTGCACGCCGAGCGCGACCGCCTCAGCCGCGCGCACTACCAGCCGCCCTACGACTCGTGAGTGCTGTTGCGCGTCTACTTATATTTGTCGACGCTCGAGGGCGCCGAGTCGCCGCTGACGGCGCGCTCGCTGCGGCTGGAGCGCGCCGCGCGCGCGCTGCACGCCGAGCGCGACCGCCTCAGCCGCGCGCACTACCAGCCGCCCTACGACTCGTGAGTGCTGTTGCGCGTCTACTTATATTTGTCGACGCTCGAGGGCGCCGAGTCGCCGCTGACGGCGCGCTCGCTGCGGCTGGAGCGCGCCGCGCGCGCGCTGCACGCCGAGCGCGACCGCCTCAGCCGCGCGCACTACCAGCCGCCCTACGACTCGTGAGTGCTGTTGCGCGTCTACTTATATTTGTCGACGCTCGAGGGCGCCGAGTCGCCGCTGACGGCGCGCTCGCTGCGGCTGGAGCGCGCCGCGCGCGCGCTGCACGCCGAGCGCGACCGCCTCAGCCGCGCGCACTACCAGCCGCCCTACGACTCGTGAGTGCTGTTGCGCGTCTACTTATATTTGTCGACGCTCGAGGGCGCCGAGTCGCCGCTGACGGCGCGCTCGCTGCGGCTGGAGCGCGCCGCGCGCGCGCTGCACGCCGAGCGCGACCGCCTCAGCCGCGCGCACTACCAGCCGCCCTACGACTCGTGAGTGCTGTTGCGCGTCTACTTATATTTGTCGACGCTCGAGGGCGCCGAGTCGCCGCTGACGGCGCGCTCGCTGCGGCTGGAGCGCGCCGCGCGCGCGCTGCACGCCGAGCGCGACCGCCTCAGCCGCGCGCACTACCAGCCGCCCTACGACTCGTGAGTGCTGTTGCGCGTCTACTTATATTTGTCGACGCTCGAGGGCGCCGAGTCGCCGCTGACGGCGCGCTCGCTGCGGCTGGAGCGCGCCGCGCGCGCGCTGCACGCCGAGCGCGACCGCCTCAGCCGCGCGCACTACCAGCCGCCCTACGACTCGTGAGTGCTGTTGCGCGTCTACTTATATTTGTCGACGCTCGAGGGCGCCGAGTCGCCGCTGACGGCGCGCTCGCTGCGGCTGGAGCGCGCCGCGCGCGCGCTGCACGCCGAGCGCGACCGCCTCAGCCGCGCGCACTACCAGCCGCCCTACGACTCGTGAGTGCTGTTGCGCGTCTACTTATATTTGTCGACGCTCGAGGGCGCCGAGTCGCCGCTGACGGCGCGCTCGCTGCGGCTGGAGCGCGCCGCGCGCGCGCTGCACGCCGAGCGCGACCGCCTCAGCCGCGCGCACTACCAGCCGCCCTACGACTCGTGAGTGCTGTTGCGCGTCTACTTATATTTGTCGACGCTCGAGGGCGCCGAGTCGCCGCTGACGGCGCGCTCGCTGCGGCTGGAGCGCGCCGCGCGCGCGCTGCACGCCGAGCGCGACCGCCTCAGCCGCGCGCACTACCAGCCGCCCTACGACTCGTGAGTGCTGTTGCGCGTCTACTTATATTTGTCGACGCTCGAGGGCGCCGAGTCGCCGCTGACGGCGCGCTCGCTGCGGCTGGAGCGCGCCGCGCGCGCGCTGCACGCCGAGCGCGACCGCCTCAGCCGCGCGCACTACCAGCCGCCCTACGACTCGTGAGTGCTGTTGCGCGTCTACTTATATTTGTCGACGCTCGAGGGCGCCGAGTCGCCGCTGACGGCGCGCTCGCTGCGGCTGGAGCGCGCCGCGCGCGCGCTGCACGCCGAGCGCGACCGCCTCAGCCGCGCGCACTACCAGCCGCCCTACGACTCGTGAGTGCTGTTGCGCGTCTACTTATATTTGTCGACGCTCGAGGGCGCCGAGTCGCCGCTGACGGCGACTGTATGATTATCTCATTAGATACTCATTTTCTCAAAAAAAATATTAACATATACTGTCACGCCCGCTATTCCTGAAGGGGTAGGCAAAATCAAAGAGTAAAAAGCACCTTAGAAAAAAACTTGACCAATAATAAAATTTTTATTAGACGGAAAATTATGCACGTGGATAGCTCGTCGCCTAAATGATTCCCATATCAAGTATATCAATGCTCCTTCGGATATTGCGAGCGTAATGGTATATATGTATAATAATGTTATTAACTATTATTTTTCATCTTTTTATCTGAATGTATGAACTTAATATTTGTATATTTACAACTTATTGTTAACATCCATAAAACTACTTTTTCCTGTGACTAACACTACATTTTTGTTTCCTTTCACGCTGCCAGGACGTCGATAATGTCCGGGAGTCTCGCCCGGTTCCCGATCCACAGGTGTTCATCTCTCGGCTCTACCGTTAGACCAGTAGCCACCAACCCGATGTCGTTCACCAACCAACCAAGATCATTAACAAACCAACGCGTATCTGTAACTAATCAACCGATTATTACAACCAATGAACCAATATTTGTAACCAACAGACGAATGTCTTTACCAAACCAACCGATGCCGGCAACAGACCAACCGATGTCTTTAACCAACCGCCGTCTGTCATTAACCAGCCAGCCGATTCCTACAACTAACCAACCAACATCATCCAGTCAGCCGATATTCGTAAGCAATCGACGAACGTCCTTGACCAACCAACCGTTTTCTTTAACCAACCGACCAATATCTTCGTTCCACAAACGATTGTCTATGTCCTCCAACGCAGTGTACCCTACGAACAGTTTGACCACTAAAAGTAGTCCTATGAACCCCATAATTAAATCTCTTTCCCTTTCAAAACCCATGTCATTATCTGAGATTAATTTGTCTAACGTTTGGTGCGATTGCCCTGATACGTTGTTCAATTACGTCCCTCATAGGTTGTGTCTTAAATCGAATCTGTACAAAATCATAGACAATTATTATCTTTTCCACCATCCTTGTTTAGTCAAATCCGCAAGTTACATTTGAGATATATTTTTTTACATTTCTATAATTTCATTCCACTCATATTGCAGACTAATTTTATAAATCTTATAGTACGGCGATTATTTACAACATTCAACAATATGAAATAATGGTAAAATCTAATTTAAATTAAAATGAACAACCCTATTAATTTTGTTAGGAATTATTTCGAAAATTAACCTTCAATATACAAATACAATTAGAAGAATATAATGTATGATGAAAATGAAGTTATTTGAATATTTTTTTTTTTTATATCATGGAACTGGTTCACGATTTTTATTTGATTAATATGTTTCTTTATCACATCGTTGGCGTTGGTGGCTACTTAGTTTAGACTTTTATATGTTTATTAACCGGAAAATGTTTTTCACAAGAGTATGTCACACAAATTTTACTCCACAAATGTTTAGTAAATAAAATGGAATTACTAAGGGTTGTAGCATCATTTGCCGTCGCCACGCACTATGGGACGCCCCCGGTATGTCTGGTTTGTTTTGTGTGACCCCATCCAGTAGACACCGTGGCTAAATCAATTCCATAGTAATTCCATTTTAGTGACATATATGTAGAGCATCATACTTATTTCTCGATCATTCTGAACATTTTGAAACACATAATTGGGAATTTAAATGCCATTTTTTTTTTATCTTACCTAATATACATTGGACATTAAAAATAGATTGAAATTTTCAGTTATCCTAAAATTGGCTATAAACATTATGCTAGATAACTCATCTATTTGGTTAAATATAGCTGTTGTAAATATTTTTTTTTTTTTTAAATAAGCCGCGCTAAATTTTCGTTCAACATAACTCATGTTGAGATCTATGCTATTTTACGTTTTAATTATAATTTTGGTATAAAATCGAACTTGAAACTAGTAACATCACACTTTTTTTTATCATCTTGCAACACTGTTTAGTTAACCTTACACAAGTCAAGCATCTGTCGGAGGTCTCACTTGAATATTCTCACCGTCTATTATTCACACAGCTCAAGTCAAGAGTCTTTGGGAGGCCTCACGACGTCAGGCTGGAGCGGGGGCGGCGGGGGCGCGTCCCCCGGCCTCCCCCGAGGCGTCGCTGCGGCCGCCTCCGCCGTCTCCATCGCCTCTATGCATCAGCAGAAGAAGAGAGGCATCAAGAGTTCACTCGGAAGATTCTTTAGTAAGAAAGAAAAGGCTGGTTTACCGGTGAGTTTTAAGCATTATTTTTATCTACTCGAAAATCGCTATGTATATACTGACTGATCGTGGTGGGCTAATTAATTTTTAACCCTAAGGCTGCCTGTGCATCGCAGCGGAGCGAGGCGGCGAAACGGCGAGGGAGTTGAAAATCCACCAATAGAAAATGTTCACTCAAGAGAAGCGGAGATTTTATGCAATTCTATTAGTGGATTTTTAACTCGCTCCCCACTTCGCTGCCTCGATCTGGTGGACAGGCAACCTTATAACGCAAATAAATTTAAAACAAACAAAATATATTTTCAATGTCAAATTTAAAGTGTTTTTTTTTTCCGGTATGGTGTTTTTCTGGAAAATTAATGGCTTGAAATTTTTGTTACATAATCCATGTCTATGGTTTAAAAATATTACAGCACTCTGTTCCTCCCCTCTTCTGACGTAAAAAGCGACTAAGAGTCTATTAGGCATTAATAAGGGCTTCTTGTAATTTTTCCATCAAACATAAATCAATTTTATTCCTGGACTAGCAGCGCCCCGCGGTTTCACCTGCGTAGTTCCCGTACCCGTAGGAATACGAGGATAAAAAGAATCCTATGTTACTCGCTGATAAAATAGCTTTCCATTGGTAAAAGAATTATTGGAATTGGTCCAGTAGTTTCAGAGCCTATTCAATACAAACAAACAAACAGTTAAATCTTACCTCTTTATAATATTAGTATAGATAAAAGTGCTTGGATTTTACTTGCCTCTTCGGAGATTCCCGGCGCAATACATACCTTTGCGCCGGTAATCTCCGAAGGGGTAGGCAGAGTCAAATACGCTAAGTTCCTTAAATCACATTCAGCCAAAGATAAAAAACACTAAATTTCACACTATTAAACATTCACTGAATTTTATCTTTGGGTGAGATAAAAATTTTCGCCTACATGATCAACCAATATCCAATATTCGCCTACAATATGTTAGTCGCGGAACACAGTCGGTAAATTATTATCAAGTTCCAGAGTTTAGACAAATACTTCACGAGCTGTTTAGTATCCATCTGAGCTTCACCCTGTGCCACAATTTTTTTTATAGTTGTTGCACAGGATCTAAATAAACTCCATTTTATTTTTGGCTCAGTCTCAAAGCCTGGCCCTACGGGTGTTTCGAGCGATATTACTGTGATACTATCTGAATAAGTTTAAGAGGTCTAGCTGCCGCTTTGACTCCGCCTACCCCTTTAGGAATGATAGGCGTGATGATGTTTTGTTTGTTTACTCCGGTAAACGTTCACGTGGTACATCTTTGTTTTTTTTAAATGTCTTTATTTATGTAGGCCTTAAAAAAAGCACTTATAAATCGTCGATTTTACAAAAATCTGTAGAGCAATGTAAATCTACCATCAGTTCGGAATGTCAGTTCTACAGAGAAAAAGCCGGCAAGAAACTCTGTAGTTACTCTTTTTAGCGTCAAAATATACATTGAGTAATATACCCTTTTTTTAAGTTGTAAACCAAATGGTACATTTGATGGTGACATTGTCACATTGGTCTGGGCAGCTGCAGCAGGCGGCGGGCGCGCGGTCGCTGTCGTCGGCGTCGTCGCTGGGGCTGGCGGCGCTGGCGGACGACGCGCCCGCCGCCGACGCGCCGCCGCCGCACCAGGACTACGCGCGCGCCAAGACCAAGTCAGTGCCGACACCGACACCATTGTTGTGATAATTACGTTGATGACTAACATCTAGGGAAATGTAATGTTCGGGCTTTTATTAGGACTAGTTCACTATAAGGAAAATCTGACTATCAGACAATAGTGCTATCATATAACATAATCGTTTCTAAAGTAGGTTGATGTCGTTTATGTCACCCGGACTATATGAATCCATGTATCGGTACTAAGTTTAATGACTAAGGCTTTAATAATGACCGTAGAGCATCTATAAAACCAATTATGAATGTCGAAGAAGAATCCTATTCCGGAACTTACTTAAAATCCAATTTACGACTTACTCCGGAAACTCCGGATCCTATTTTGAAACTTACACCGAAACTTATTCCGGAACTTACTCCGGTTCCAATTCCGGAGCTTGCTCCCAATTTACGACTTACTCCAGAATATCCCACGTCCCCGTGTCCCGCAGAGACCGCGACTACCGGCACGAGCTGCTGGGCGAGGCGATGCGCGCCGGCACGCCGTTCGCGCTGTGGAACGGGCCCACGGTCGTGGCGTGGCTGGAGCTGTGGGTGGGCATGCCGGCCTGGTACGTGGCCGCCTGCCGCGCCAACGTCAAGTCCGGCGCCATCATGTCGGCGCTCTCCGACCAGGAGATACAAAGGGAGATCGGTGAGTGAACGAATATTGTTCATTACTCAAAGTATAACACGTAAACTTGAATTAAATTAATTGAATAGTTTTGATAAATTATGGATTTTTTCGCATTATCATCTATTTTTGACTTGACTTAGCTGGGGGGCCCTTGAATAAGCTGAAGCCCAAAAAGCCATATGGTAGATCCGGCCCTCTAGTTCATGCGATATTGTGTGCTTGTTCTTAAGGTTTTGGACCTATTCTTCAGGATTGGTCTATTACTAAGCATAAAGTTTTTGGCCTCTACGAGTCCAAGTTATGATGATGATAGAAGTTAAGTAAGGAATGCATCTCTCATTTAACCAATTCTTTGATTGTTATTTTATGACTGGCCCGTTGGTCGAGTGGTTAGAGACCCTGGCTACGAAACCAAGGGTCGCGGGTTCGAATCCCGCTAGGGGCAAATGTTTCGTGTGATGAACATGGACATTTGTACTCGAGTCATGGATGTTTATAACTGTATTTAAGTATGTCTATCCGTTCACTTAGTATCCATAGCACAAGCATAAGCTTAGTTTGGAACTAGGGAATTGGTGTGTCAGTCTGGAGAATTTATTATTATTTATTTATTATTATTTATTTATTATTAGATTACCAACATAAGCTACAGCAGGTGCGTCAAATTCAATAGGGATGATGGCTGCATTAAAAAACTATAATTCTATTTAGTCCGTCAGTTAGATTATACAAAAATACTAGACACATACTTTTTCGCTTTATCAAATTAACAAGAAATCACAAAGATAAAGAACATCAAAGTTTTGGAGTGGGGGCTTGCGATGTCACTATTTAGTAAACATTTTACAAAAGTGTGACGTCACGAGCTACTTGGATGCATTGTATCTTCGTCAATGTTTGTTTGACGAATAAATAAAAAATACGTGTTCAATAATATATATTGAACACGTATTTTTTATATGATCTAACTGACGGACTAAACAGATTTTTTTAGTCGCCATGCCTATAGAACAGGCGTAGGAGCTTATATCTTACCGTCTATTTGTTTGTTATTGCAGGTATCAGTAACCCACTACACAGACTGAAGCTGCGGCTGGCGATCCAAGAGATGGTGTCTCTGACGTCACCGTCAGCGCCCCGAGGAACCGCGTGCGCAGCGCTCGCCTTCGGCGACATGAACCACGAGTGGATCGGCAACGTGTGGCTGCCCTCGTTAGGTAAAGGACTCCCTACTCTCCAACGAACCGCGCTCACCCATGACCCCACTTCTCCACGACCCCATGCTCTCACGACTCCAACGCCCCCTACGACCCCCACCTTCTCTCAACCCCATCTCTCCTACGATCCCTATGCAATAGCACAGTGTATACTATGAAACACCTTTGTACATTTTGGGATCTATCTAGGTTTATAAATGTATGTATGTATGTAACCTGCTGAATATGTTTTTATTACAATCCGTTAAATTTTTGTACTAAAGAGAAAAAATATTAATATGTCCCCCCAATCTTTACTATTTATATTGTTAATAGAAGTCTACGGCTATTATATTTTTTAATGTTATCTACTAATAAAATAAACAGAATTTTAACTTTATGATATTTGTTTCAGGCTTACCACAATATAGAACTACGTTTATGGAATGTTTGGTGGATGCAAGAATGTTAGAGCATCTGACCAAACGGGATCTTCGGACGCAACTTAAAATGGTCGACAGTTTTCACAGGTCGGTTCTCAATGATTTCTTTAACCACTATTTTAGCAATAATTGCTTTTACCCATATATTTTCTATTTAGATCTTAAGACTCGTTACTTACTTACTCCGCTGGCTATGCGACCCAAAGTGACTCTTGGCCTTCGACACAAGATTGCACCAGCCTGGACCCTTTGCCCTTGCCCGCCTGGTGTTGACTTGCAGTGCACAAAGACTTTAACAACATCACCCCAGTGATATCTAGAGTAGTTAACAGGGCAGCGATCTGATTAGTTTGGTCGTCTGTTTGCAGAACGTCGCTTCACTTCGGCGTGGCGTGCCTCAAGCGCGTCGGGTACAGCGTGCGCGCGCTGGAGGAGCGGCGCCGCGCCGCCGAGCTGGGCGTGCGCGACGTGCTCGTGTGGACCAACGAGCGCCTGCAGCGCTGGCTCGTCTCCATCAACCTCAAGGTACTGATGACGTCGCTGGAGGAGCGGCGCCGCGCCGCCGAGCTGGGCGTGCGCGACGTGCTCGTGTGGACCAACGAGCGCCTGCAGCGCTGGCTCGTCTCCATCAACCTCAAGGTACTGATGACGTCGCTGGAGGAGCGGCGCCGCGCCGCCGAGCTGGGCGTGCGCGACGTGCTCGTGTGGACCAACGAGCGCCTGCAGCGCTGGCTCGTCTCCATCAACCTCAAGGTACTGATGACGTCGCTGGAGGAGCGGCGCCGCGCCGCCGAGCTGGGCGTGCGCGACGTGCTCGTGTGGACCAACGAGCGCCTGCAGCGCTGGCTCGTCTCCATCAACCTCAAGGTACTGATGACGTCGCTGGAGGAGCGGCGCCGCGCCGCCGAGCTGGGCGTGCGCGACGTGCTCGTGTGGACCAACGAGCGCCTGCAGCGCTGGCTCGTCTCCATCAACCTCAAGGTACTGATGACGTCGCTGGAGGAGCGGCGCCGCGCCGCCGAGCTGGGCGTGCGCGACGTGCTCGTGTGGACCAACGAGCGCCTGCAGCGCTGGCTCGTCTCCATCAACCTCAAGGTACTGATGACGTCGCTGGAGGAGCGGCGCCGCGCCGCCGAGCTGGGCGTGCGCGACGTGCTCGTGTGGACCAACGAGCGCCTGCAGCGCTGGCTCGTCTCCATCAACCTCAAGGTACTGATGACGTCGCTGGAGGAGCGGCGCCGCGCCGCCGAGCTGGGCGTGCGCGACGTGCTCGTGTGGACCAACGAGCGCCTGCAGCGCTGGCTCGTCTCCATCAACCTCAAGGTACTGATGACGTCGCTGGAGGAGCGGCGCCGCGCCGCCGAGCTGGGCGTGCGCGACGTGCTCGTGTGGACCAACGAGCGCCTGCAGCGCTGGCTCGTCTCCATCAACCTCAAGGTACTGATGACGTCGCTGGAGGAGCGGCGCCGCGCCGCCGAGCTGGGCGTGCGCGACGTGCTCGTGTGGACCAACGAGCGCCTGCAGCGCTGGCTCGTCTCCATCAACCTCAAGGTACTGATGACGTCGCTGGAGGAGCGGCGCCGCGCCGCCGAGCTGGGCGTGCGCGACGTGCTCGTGTGGACCAACGAGCGCCTGCAGCGCTGGCTCGTCTCCATCAACCTCAAGGTACTGATGACGTCGCTGGAGGAGCGGCGCCGCGCCGCCGAGCTGGGCGTGCGCGACGTGCTCGTGTGGACCAACGAGCGCCTGCAGCGCTGGCTCGTCTCCATCAACCTCAAGGTACTGATGACGTCGCTGGAGGAGCGGCGCCGCGCCGCCGAGCTGGGCGTGCGCGACGTGCTCGTGTGGACCAACGAGCGCCTGCAGCGCTGGCTCGTCTCCATCAACCTCAAGGTACTGATGACGTCGCTGGAGGAGCGGCGCCGCGCCGCCGAGCTGGGCGTGCGCGACGTGCTCGTGTGGACCAACGAGCGCCTGCAGCGCTGGCTCGTCTCCATCAACCTCAAGGTAGCTTGGTCTACTGGCCGACAGAGGATCATATGAAGATTGGGGTAGGAGGGACTCCTATATCATCAGCGAAGCATACAATGAAACATAGTTTCATGCCCCACCGTGACGCATGCCGTAGAGCGTCTTCATGGGGTCGTTCAGAATCTGAAGGTGGACAGACTCAATCCTTTTCTTTCCCACAATGCAAGTCTAGTACCGCAATCGGCTGGTAAGATCAATAACGTTCACAGCCTATTTCGGAATGCCTCTTAGTTTCTATGGTGGACAGGTTGTGCTAAGTCCCTCTATATGTTCCATCCCACTGGTTCTATAATCTCACTAATAGGGATGTTGACTGGCTATTCAATTGAGATACTTTTTAAGAGCTGTCGAAACGAAATCACTTCATAGATTTTGTATGGGCTTGTTAACGTGTGACGTCACTAGTTTGTATAGTCAACTGACTTAATATTAAGCAGTTTTTGTAAAATTAAAAATCTTAGACTCAATATGATACAAAATCAATAAGGCTTACCAGCATACTATGATGCTTTCTTTTTCAGAATTGATATTTCAAAATTAAATATAATGGGTATCAACATCTATTTGTTGTTTGCAGGAGTACGCCAACAACCTGGCGGAGAGCGGCGTGCACGGCGCGCTGATCGCGCTGGACGACAACTTCGACGCCAACTCGATGGCGCTCGCGCTGCAGATACCTACGCAGAACACGCAGGTAATATAGATATTTATGATTTTTGTAATTTTTTATATAATGCGAATATATTATGTAAGATAATTTATAATTATTAAATTATAAAACTTGCAGCGCCCCGCGGTTTCACTCGCGTAGTTCCCGTTCCCGTGGGAATATAGGTGTATAATGTGCGGTGTCAGGTCCACACACTATAGATTTGATAGGATGTCGTGAGTGCCGAAAGACTTGCAGATGTATAAAATGATAAGAGATGTCACTTGTCGTAGTCTTTATTCAACACTCAGTTTTATTTAGCTAATTACAATAACATCTAAACTAGGTCATGTAAATTGTCGATGTCGTTAAAACCTAAAACTATGCAAATGTACGGGTTTACTCGTACATATTGCCGGCTCTAAGAAAAGAGAATAACAAATTAGAGGGAGCTATCGTTAACAACGGGGATCTTGAATCGAACTGGTTGCAGTTGTATAGGCGGCGACCGTTAAGGGATGTCCAGGTTGTCCACACTCGCACTGCGCGGAAGGCGACGCGGCGCGGGTGCAGGCAGCGCGCCCTGCTGCTCCTCCGCAGCCCGTGTCCATTGTCTCCGACGTCGAATGTATCTGCACGTGAATCCAACGCCTACTGCTATTAATGCAGCCAACAGGATGTATATGACGGTGTAATGATGAATGTCATGGTACGAAATCTGTTCGATTGGGGTGCTTTCTTCCTTCAGTTTGGAAATAAGATCGCCGATTGCTTTTGTTTCTGGATCTTCCGGCTTCTCCTCTATGTCAGTGGTGTTAATTTGAGGTTGTTCTAATCTTATATTGTGTATGGCGTTTACTGGAGGCACCTCAAGCCGTCCAACATTTTGTCTGTACTCCAATCTGTTTTCAAATAGTTTGTGGGAATAAATTACGAACTTGTCAGCTTTGATAATGCAGTCACCCGAAACGCTGACTAAGTTAGCTCGCGCCAGACTGTATGTCGTAACTTGATCTGTGCATATCGTTCTCAAGTGGCAAGTATCGCAACAAAAATATAAATAAGTGTTTAACTTATTTAAGCTTATCCACTTGTTTTCACACGCGGCTTTGCTTGTCTGGCATTCATCTTTATTTTTCATTGTTTTTATGCATAAGTCCTTGTTAGATTTTAAAGCGTATATAGGGCGTTGTAGATAGCACATGTACGTCTCTGAATCGTGTACTAAACATTGTCCAACGTCTTCAGCTGTCACGGGAATGTATGCATCCTTTTGTATGTTCATTCCTACATATTCAGACAGAGCAATTATTTGAAACATGTCGTTGTGAACTTGTTGGGGTATCGCTATTACTTTATATAATTCGTAACTGTCTCTGCTAATGTCTCTGCTCTGCTAGGGAGTCGTATTTCAAATAACATGTAATCATTTGTCATTCTGGCCCTGATTTTCAACAGGTGATATATGTCCTTGATATCAGTCTGGATATTATCAATAGGTAGTATGACATCCTTGGACACGTGACTGGAGATAATGTTAAGCTCATCTTGCAATTGCTGTGGCGCCATTAGATGAATATTGAATTTGCCGTTGTAAATATTCGTCACGGTGTCAATAAGAGTGTCTTGAATACTTTTCAGATAAGAATGCATGACGTTAGCTGACATTACTGCCAAAATAAACTGATTTGTGTACTGTGTTCTTTCTATTTCTGTCTTGATTATGTTGGTAGCTTTTTCTAGGTTCACGATGTGTCGATTTAGCATCTTATGCTGTTTCTGTATAGCTGACTCAGCTCTCCTTACAAAATTATATTCGGCCTCTACTATTGACGTTTGATTTTTCAACAAGCTGTATAAATGGTTTTGGTTGTCTCTCAGTAGTGTTATGTCCTTCTGTTATTGTTCTGCGAAACGGTTATCCAGAACACCAATCAGATCGCTTGCGATGTTCCCAATGGCATTGATCAGCCCACGCTTCTGTCTTTGTCGAAAAGTGATGTATTTTGTCGGTTCAGAATTGAGTTGTAATATTCTAATTCTGAAAATGCGTGGCTTAGTTGTTCGAGGATGACGTCACATGATGTTTGTTCCTTGATCGGTACACATGTATTTTCTAGATACTGAGAATACCTTCCCAGTACGGCTTCATGTCGTAGTAAATGACGATTTTCCATTCGTTACGTATCAATTGCATATTGGCTACCCGATCGAAATATAATCCTTGTTTAGAATCAATGGGGATTGTTTCGAGGGCATATCCCATTGATAGTAAGGAAAACATATAGAGTAGCGTAGTGATGATTGTAAGTGCATAGGATTGTCGCCCTTGGTTCAGTCGTGAGGGTTTCCCTTTGTTAATGTCGATGTCAGTGGTTATCTGTGCTTCATCATGTAGAGGTAGGAGTATGAGTTTGTTCACCGGTCTCTTTATGATGGTGTTCTGTGTCCTTAGCGAGACGACTCTTACGCAACCATCTTGCCCTGGGTGTAACTCGTGTACTCTTCCTAGCGCCCATCTTCCGGATGGCGCATTGTCGTCCTTAATTATTACGATGTCGTTTAATTGCAAGTTTTTGCACGGAACTCTCTACTTTGTTCTGTTCTGCAGCTGTTGTAAGTACTCTGTAGACCAACCTTTCCAGAATTGTTTATTCATGGCTTGTACCAGTTGCCTTGTCACCATGAATCCACCCTAGGACTATCATGGAATCTGTCCAGGCAAATATGCTCATGTGCTCTGTTGACATTGTTGTCAATACCTTTTTAACCAACTGCGTCAATAATAACGCTCCAAGTAATTCCATCCTTGGCAAAGTAACATTTTGTCTTTTAGTAGGTGCTACCTTTGTCTTAGCAGCAACTAACTTCGATGTGTATCCGCCTTTATGATGTTTTGTCACAAGGTAAATTGCGCACGCGTAAGCTCTTTCCGACGCGTCGCAAAATCCGTGAAGTTGGCATTTTTGCTCTGTATCGCCAATGTGTCTTGAAATTGAAAATTTATAAATATTATGTAGGTCATCTCTCAATGAGGACCATTCGTCTTGCAATAGTTTTGGTAATTCTTCATCCCATGATATGTCTAATGTCCATGTCGTTTGAAATAACAGCTTGGCTCTAATCGTGAGTGGAGAGAGCCAGCCTAAAGGATCAAATATCCTAGATATTTCAGAAAGCAATTGACGTTTTGTAATAAACTTCGTGTCGTTATTTATTGTGCCCTTGAATGAGAATGAAAATGTATCTGAGGTCGGTGTCCATCTCAGCCCCAGAGTTTTACGAGATTCGTTGTCCTTGAAATCAAAATGTGCAATGTCCTTTTGTTCTGTCGTTAAGTCGCAAAGTACATCTGGTGAATTTGACGACCATTTTCTTATGTTCATGCCAGCAGATTTTAAAACTGTAATTATTTGTTGTTGAATCTCTTTCAATTTGTCTAATGAATTATCTCCCGTCAGCAAATCGTCCATGAAAAACGAATGTTCTAATTCGGATGCAGCTAACGGATAAGTGTCTGCATGATCTCTTCCGATTTGTTTCAGAACTCTCATCGCGAGCCACGGCGCTGCTGTTTGGCCATAGCTAATTGTTCTGAGTCGGAAATCCCTTAGCAAATCATGAGGCGTATTTCTCCAGATAATTCGTTGTAAATCTCGATCACATTGCCGAACCATTATTTGCCGAAACATTTTTTCTATGTCAGCGGTAATGACGTATTTATGTTGTCGCCATTTAAGTATCAACGTCAATAAATCTTGTTGCAAGTTAGGTCCACTGTACATTAAGTCGTTAAGACTGTATCCTGATGACGTCTTGGATGACGCGTTGAATACGACTCGTAGTGAAGTAGTACTGGAGTCTGCTTTCACTACCCCATGGTGTGGTAAATAACATGTCGGTTGGCTTGATGGTATGTCGTCCAATGTAACCTCTTGCATGTGTCCTAGTTGTTGATACTCTGCCATAAATTGTTGGTATCCTTGTCGAAGTTGTGCATCCTTAGTCATCTTTTTCTCAATTTGAATAAACTGAGCTAACGCCTTGGGCTTTGATATGCCTAAATTTTGTTGGTAATCTGGTTTCATGGGTAATGCGACCTGGTATCTGCCATCCTCTAATCTGCTTGTCGTCGCTTGAAACAACTCTTCGCAGTAAATGTCTTCTTGGCTCATAGGACTGTCGTCGGGAATATCTTCTATTTCCCAGTACTTGGTTAAGTCTGCATGTTTGGTCAATACTACATTGCAGCTAAATGTCTTTACATTGCCTGATAATATCCATCCGAGTATTGTTTGTTGGGCTATAGGTGCTGCCGGTGGTCCCTTGATAAGGCCATTTAAAATGATGTCTGAATAACATGTCTTGACAAGCTCGATGGCGCATTCGGTAGTAACCCTGCCCCATGCGCCAAGAGTTGTGGGTTCGATCCCCACCCAGGACAAACATTCGTGTGATGAATACTTGTGTTTGTTCTGTGTCTGGGTGTTAATATCCAATATATAAGTATATATTTGTAATACCACTGTTGTTTCTGATATCCGTAACACAAGTGCTTAAGCTACTTACTTCGGAGTCAGGTCAATGTATGTGAGGTCGTTGAATATTATTATTATTATATTATATTATTATTATTAATATACGCTTGCATCTAGCAAGACGTCGATCGGCTTAGAGATATTGTACTCTGGGTCCGCTAACTTCAAGTGCTGAAGGTGCGACCATGTCTGTCTAGAGAAGGATGTATTAGGCAAATTACTTATTACGTTTTTGATAACCAGAGCTTGAGTATGAAATGTATAATCGTCATGGATCGATCTGCATTGCAAAGATACCATCCCCTTTCTTTGTTTGGAACCAAAGCCAATGCCAGATACCGATGCGTGATATTGTTGTCGTTGTAAGCCTAATAGCTGCGCTGCGTTTTCGGATATGAGCGATATCTGAGATCCTTGATCTAATAGGGCTCTCAAGGTTATGAAGGTGTCGTCAGAAGCCTTAACGCGTAGCGAGAGTGTTGTGAGTAAGATCTCATCATGAGTGGCAACATGGTTGACAGATTTGGAAGTTGTCGCTTTATTTCCGGTATCAGCTGGCGCGTGTAAAGGCGTTCTCAGGTGGGGTCGGTGACATGCTCGCAATTGTGTCGTGCAGTATCGTATTATGTGCCGCGTTGCATTCTTTGCATCGTTTCGTCGAAGTACATTTATACTGATGTTGATAAAGGCAATTATAACAAAGTTTTAATTTGTCGATTGTCCTCATTTTTGCTTCTGGAGACATGCTCAAAAACCTTTTGCATTGATATAGGTCATGCTCCAAGGAACAATTTGGGCATTTTCTTGTAAATGTCGCGACTGTCTGATAGTTCTTGAACGTCGGTCTAGGTGGCGGATGAGGTTTGTATGAAGAATGCTGAATGGGCTTGCTTGATATCGTCGCATCCTTTTCTCGAGTGTGAAGAGGTTCCAATGCCATAAATTTATTTTCAATAAATGCCAAAAGCTCGTCAAATGCCGGTAATTCTCTTGGTTTTTGGCGTGATTCCTTGTAATCTGTATAAGTCTCAGAGTCAAGCTTCTTCACAACCAGATGGACTAAGAGAGGATCCCAGGTGGTGGTGTCAATCCCGAGATTATGGATGGCGTTGATACATTCCATCGTCGTATCGTATAACTTCTTAAGCTCTTTCGATGATTGTTTATGTATTGTCGGTTGATTCAAGAAGATCTCTATTTGTTTAGTGAATAAAACTTGAGGATTGTTGTAACGGTGTAAGAGAATGTCCCAGGCAGTGTCGTAGTTGTCGCTTGATATGTTAAGATGCTGTATTAAACGTTCAGCTTCACCCTTGATCTTACTTTTCAGATGTTGCATCTTCTGTGTTTTAGTCAAGCAGTTGTTGGTATGGATGGTTTCAGTAAATAGATCACAGAACGTAGGCCACTGGGTGTACTTGCCGAAAAAAATAGGAATGTCTATTTGTGGTACAGACTGCTGAGCGTGATTTGTCGAAAATATTTTTCTATTCAAAGCTTTCTTCGTATCCTTAAATATCCCTTCTATACGTTGGAATTCTCCTTCGTAGAAACCATCTTCTCCTTGCAACAAGTTGTCAATTTGCAAGTGAAGTTCGTCAATTACATGCCATCGATGTTGGATGTTCTTCAGCTCGTCTTCAATTTCCCACTTTTCTGAGATTTCAGAGATGTCAATATTGTCTATAAGACGGTACAGGGCTCTGAAATTTGTCCTCTGCTGCGACAGCAGGTTTTCCAGGCGACTGTGTGGCTTAACATCCACCTTCTCTGAATCGGCCTCAGGAACAGTAAATTTCGTGTCAAATGATGTTGAGGGTGGGATCTTGAATGAAGAGATGGTGTCTCTTGCAGTCTCACAAAACTTCTTAAATTCAACGAATACGTTTTTAGAAAAATATTCATAGTCGTCGTCTCTATGCTTTTCTAGTTCGGAATTATTCTGCACGAACTCACCCCACAGATTGTCCAATGCGTCTACACGTCTTTGAATGTAGTCACTGGTTTTTCTTGATGAAGAATCCTTGCGGAAGTTATTGAAAATCTTCTCAACTTCATTGATGATATTGTTTTGGCGGTTGAATAATGCTTCCATGTCGAAAATGTCGGAAATGTCGATGATAAACTTAGTAAGATTTGCAGCTTCTGCGTAGTATGTGCGTGACCCTTCTCAATTTGATCGGTGAGACCCGCTTGTGGGAGGCCGACCAAACCGATACGCTACTACACTGAAGATCAATAAACTCACCAAGTAAATGTCGTATTGATGTGACGTGACATCAAATTGTCGAAATGTCGTAAAATGCAAATGTCGTAGATCACTGTCGCTCAATAGACCACGTGCGATGGTCAATCAAATGTCGAAAAATGTCTAAATGTCGCGGGTCACTTATAGGCTCGAAGGACCATGTATAATGTGCGGTGTCAGGTTCACACACTATAGATTTGATAGGATGTCGTGAGTGCCGAAAGACTTGCAGATGTATAAAATGATAAGAGATGTCACTTGTCGTAGTCTTTATTCAACACTAAGTTTTATTTAGCTAATTACAATAACATCTAAACTAGGTCACGTAAATTGTCGATGTCGTTAAAACATAAAACTATGCAAATGTACGGGTTTACTCGTACAAGTATAGATTAAATTCTTAGTGGAGGGCCAAAAATTTTAGTGGGAGGTTTTTTTATAATCTGGTTAGAGGAGTAGGAGGCGTGAAGGGTGCTGAGTATGTATTTTTGGCTTTTTTTTTAATCTTTGCATAGAGCATGACGGTAAGGGAAAGCGTTGTGAGAATATGTTTATATTTTAATTATTATGAATAAGTAATCACAATTCAGTTTGTTTCGTTTTTCTGTTTAAAGATTACGAAGATCAGCATAACTGTATCTTTTAAGTAGACATTCAAGATCATATTCCTTAATTATTTTTGTTTAGGTACTTCATTAAATCTTCATACAACATTCTCCCTCCCTTTATTTCTGCGGGTATACATCGAGTAGCCGGGTCATGGAGTACATGTCAGTTGGTGTGTTGCGCAGGCGCGGCAGATCCTGGAGGTGGAGTTCAGCGCGCTGCTGGGCGCCGCCGAGCGCGCGCGCGCCGACCCGCGCGCCGACCACGCGCCCTCCTGACACCACGCGCACACCATCAACTAGGCCGCCGCGCACGCGCATCACCACCTGCTCTACGCTTGCGGCCCACCACCGCCGAACCTTATATATTCGACGAGTGGACGAACTTTATTCACCGTCAACGTAAGAGCGACCGATGATGTGGAATACGGTACTGATTAATATGTCCGGGAGGATCAGAAGACACCTTACACCCTCGATCGCTCCTCGCTCTTGCAAAGGAGAAGTATTCCACCTCGGTATTGGAGGCGCCGGCGGCCGGCCCGAATTCGGACTCTATCACCGACGAGTTAAGGTTGCAATCGTGTTGACAGTTATTAACTTTGTTCCTGTGGCGAGTTGCAAACGTCCCGTCAACTGGGAAACGTGTGAATTTTCTAGTGGATCGTTACTGACTAGTCGTGACGCCGGTATCGTGAATTGTATTGTGATTACAGTCGAGGAGTTGTGAGCTTTAGTGGACCGGGTCGAAGGGGAGACTCGGCCGTGCAGCGCCCCCGTCGCTCGGCTATCGAAACAGTATTTTACCCTTCTCTCTGGTAGGAAGCGGGCGACGGTGGCGCCACTCGGTCCCGAGTTGCCACCCTTATGTCTGATAAACGAGTAGACTACTACGTGTAAAATAAGTTCAGTGAGAACTTTTCTTTTACGATTCCAAAAACATATTTGGAAACCAGACTTTGTGTTCCAAGTCGAGTATTATTTATTTTAGTACAAAAATCATATATCCGATCAACAATTCGAACTTGTTACAAAAGCACGACTTCCCGCAAGACTTATTATATTCGAAAGGTTCACGAACCTTCATTCATTCATAAATGTTTTCTCTCACGTGACTTATGTCGTAGAGCTGGGTACGGTGTTGTATTATGACAAGCGTTATGTACCTATTTGGTGTTCAAAGTGATAACTACCTATCCTCTAAGCAATGCATAGAACAATTGAGTCTGTGGTTGAAACTAAAATTTTAAACGTGGCAACATTATTTTTAGTACGGCAGACGCATTGTGTATAGAAATTTCATTTTACTATTTTCCTTTAGATATAGCTAGTACAAATTTCCGGAATAAAGACTCGTATACTGGTGGGACTTTACTAGGGGAAAATGTTGCCATTTTAAAATAATAAGTGTTGTTGATACAATAAAAGTTTTCACTATTCGTGTATATTATTGACTATTAAATAAATATACAGCTGTAGCGAAGTTATGCTTGATATATCGATATAAATTACGAAGTGCTCTGATGCGGTAGTTTTATTATGTACTTAACATGTATCCCAATATTCATTATTACAAGATAATATGTAATGTATTATATACTGCGCCGTCGCGTTACCGTGGGTATGTAGATGAACTTACTATATTTATGCATTTTTCTTATGTTTTTTTATAAGATAGGTTATCTAGCTAAATATATCTCATTGTTTTCTTAAATAGCCGATGTAACTAAATGTTAAACTTTCCATTTCTGCTCAAAAAGTTCATCTGTAAAATCCACGCGGCGCGATGTATAATCGAAGTTTGTCATACTCTGATGCCAAATATTAGTTACATTTGAACTAATATATTTAATGCTCGTTTCACATTCGAGTATATGTCGAGTGCGTCACGTTACTTTTACAAATATGTCCTACTTCCGTTTCTATTGGACTTTGAATTACTATACGCAAATTTAAATCATCAAATACTCTATTTACCGAAGGGAGTTTCAATGTAAATATTTCAAAAACTGAGCCAATATTAATTAAATACAATTTTAAACGCATCTTATTTATCTAACTAATCTTAGTAAATGTTCAATATTATCAACGTGTCTCTCGTATATACTGACTGTGAGGCGAGCTTGAGCTATGGGATCGCGTACGCACTCATCGGATATTCGGACCTCTTATCGTATTTTTTTACCGGGTACGCGTAACTAGTATTTCACGGACGCTCCGGGCGTACGCGCGTGCCGTCACTCAGTGCGGCGCGCGTCGCGTCTAGATACCTGTCTACCAAGTGCCTCCCTGAGGTGTGTACATATAGCTTTACGTAGATGATGTGTGCCTCTCCGTTTATCATTTGTGTTTATAATTAAAGGTATTAATGTTAACGTACAATCACAATACAAAGTAATATTAAAATACGGAGTTACTAATAGTCGCAATACGCTTTAATGCTTGTTATTTTTAATCGAGAACGTGGGCCCGAGGCGGCAGACGAGAGCACACAGTTACTAGTCTTATGTACAGTGTTGACGGCATCGTTTGTAATCTTCTATTTTATTAAACTACTTTATAGCGAAGAAGCAACAACTGAGACGTAGCTAGGTATATTTTTGTTAAAACGTATACAAATAATAAAGTCGCGTGTAGTGATCTACGCCGCGTGACACTTGCGATACTAGTGTGACAAATCACTGCGATACAATTCACTGTTACTTTGTATCGTTCTAATTCGGCTCTTTATAATTATAAAATGGATTGGAAATAAAATTTTATAAGTTTTAAATAGACAATTAGATGTCTGTATCGGTACATAAAATTATTGTAATTATTGTGAGTGTCACGCTGCGTATAACGATTCTTTCTTCAGTTCTCCAGCGGTATTCGATCGGATAGTCACTAACAATACCAACTCCCCAACTAGGGCTCGTTACTCTGTATTATTTGAACAATAATTGTGGCCCGATGGCATACCGCTGACCTGTCTTCAATAGCTAATGAATATTGAAATTGTATAGCTAACCGATTTTAATTTTGTGGAATCTTTATTGGTAGCGAATATATTGTAAATATGGTTTCTATTATATAGCGTTTCTATCATGTAGTTAATGAATGTAGCAATATTTAGCTAGGATGTGTTCAAACGACTAGAATGTTAATTTTATTATTTTTAATGCTTTATTTATTAACTAGGACTTATTATTTATTAAGTTATTACTTATTAGTTACACTTGTCCATACATGTTTCTAATTGTTTATGGAATAATTACCTCATATATGCGGTCGTCCGCGGAAGCGTATGTATGTTATCACAACTTAACATTAACTTACCACACACGGTCAAAATGAATGGGCTGCTAATGTACTTCGGATAGGGTTTCAGACTAAGTTATGGTGTATAGTATATATGCGTAACAGTATTAATAAAATAGGGAAGATATCGTGTGGCCACCGGTGTGAATTTGAAAATTAATATTTAATTTTTGAATCGTAGACGACACTGGAGAATGGGTTGGAACACGCGGATCTCCAAGGTTTTATATCGAAATTATTCAATGTATAAAAGTTAATCGTATCGTATTTATCGTGCGTTGAGGCTGGCGGGCGTCTGCCGGGGAGAGGGGTGCGCGGGCGCAGGCAGTATGCAGGTCCCGCTGAGTACCGCTAGGCCTTCTAGGGGTGTCCTAGGATTTGTATAAATTAATTGTATAAGCAAATCTTATACGCTGACAAAAATACGAAAATATTCACTATTGTAGCTGGATTCTGTGCGTTCGCATAAACTAGGTGCAATTAAACTTTAGACTTAGAGAAAATATAATATACCGTCATTTGAACCCAGTTTTCGAAAACAGTAAAGCAACAGTTGAAAAAACAAGTATCCTAGGTCATATAAAAGTAGGTTTGGATGGTAGCTGCAGCAGGACCTATACGGATATGAAAGCAGTCAGTAGAAGAGTCAATTCCACAAAATCGGATGACTACTGCCGTGTAGCTAACAGTTTAAGAGCCTTTGGTGATTAGATATATTATTATATCTTATATGTATAATGAGAGTTTATTACGTCACCAAGCGTTGGCTAAAACATTTATTTCATAACAAATTTACTTTCAAACATACAGATAAGAAATCCTAGTGTACCCCTAGCTAGCCTTTAAAAGCGTAACCTTGCTCTTAGGCCATAGATAAGTAAACTTCCTTGTCTATGCCCTGGCACCGACGGATCGCAAGCGCCCACGTCACAATATCATTTATACACATCAATCGTTTCACTATGAAGTAAAATATATTATATAGCGTCTACATAAAAGATTTATAAATGCGAGTATGATATGTTTACAAGATGGTTATTTAGTTATTTGTTAGTGTATAGCTTTTTGATGTAGCTGCTAGTGTAGGGGTCACGGTGACTGTGATAACGATAACGATAGAGAAAATTTTGACAGTTATGGACTTATGGTATGGAACGAGAATTCCCATGTTTTAAAATTATGTATTTGTTAGGTTATTTCATTTCACATAAACCTCTTATTTTACTCAAAAAATAACGATAATGGTAGTGCTGGAATTTTGTGTAAATCAAAGTGCTAGTGCAAAACTAACTAAAAACTCAATACATTGTATATTAAACCTTCTATTCTAATTGGCGAAAGACATTTATTTAAAAAAATGCTCTTTTCGTTATCATTATCAAATGCATCGTGCTCGCCTGTACTATCTGTAAAGGTTTGGAAGATAGTGAACCGTCTCGACCGGTCTGCAACGTGCACGCCGAGTTATATGTTCAACCTGGATTTGTATGAGAATGTAAAATGTAAATCGTCCGATATTATTAGCATATTTCGGGGATAATGGAGCTCACAGTAAGAAGGTAACAAACATTATATCCACGTACATAATATTTTAAAAAATAAATTGAAACTGAAAATCATGATAAGATTCAAAATTAATTGCAAGCAATTTTCTCTTTTGTACCAGTTTAATTTCGTAGGTTATTAATTACCCCAAAAGTTGGATCCAAATGTAATAAAGACACATTACATTAAAAAAAAAATAAACAAATGCAACTTGAGTTTTATTTTAGTACTTATCGTTACAACAATTTTTTGTTCAAGTTAACGAAGATGGAGCCAACCTATATTCGTGTGTTTGAACCTTCTTACTGCGAGAATTGTTGCACTCCAAATAAATTGTAATTACTTAATATAAAAAGAAGGTAAATAGTTGTCCCACGCCCTCGAGCCGTACTCCGTAAGTAACCTCCTCAAGTGCCAACGCGTCTCGGATGCGGACGCGGCTAAGAACAATAACTAGAATAATTTTGTATTTCCATTACATTCCAACGCACATTCGGTGTTTGATTCTAAATCTAAGGCCTGCTGTCCACTGACGAGGTTGTTCCACTTGTACCACTTTTCTAATGAATGCTATGAACTCGAAAATATTATCTCGTTAGGATTAAGAGTGGTGTGAGTGGAAGTAGCTTTAACGTAGCTTAGGATACATGTCTTTGCTTCAGTTCTTCAACTTCTATCTATTATTATCAATAAAGTAGGTCACGTTATTTATTATTAAGATAAAATTAAGTCTATAACTTTACTAACTTTACAAATTAACGCACAAACGTAATATGCGTATTATACTCGTTTCGAATCATAAAAAAGGCTGTTACTACAAAAATACATATATTAATAAAAATTAAAATTAAAAATGTAAAGGAGAATCTATATTGTAATTCTAAAATTTCTTCAACTGAAATAATCTCAAATGCACTCTGCTGCTCAACCAGTATTGAAAGCGATGCGAAGCATGTACAAAGCTACGTTTTAGTGGACGGCGGGCTCGATATAGTCGGTGTCGAACAAAACGAGATATTTTTCCATGTGGTAGTCCCAGTGGCTCGCGCTACCAAAGAATAAAGTTACCCTCACGTTAAGAAATTAATGTAAAATAGATTGTTAGTGAAATTTCGAATGTATATAATTTTGCATAAATGTGTTGCATAGCTTCGTATAGAAGGGAGTATATATGAGCGTTTGTACTGCTAGCGTCCGTCGCGTGACCGCGGTAGTCCTCGTCGCAACTCGCGCTACATTCCAGGCTTTCTGTGTACAAGAAGCGCTTTGGCCCTCGATTAGAAAATATACGGTTGATCTTTTTGCCGTCGGGGACATTTCTGGACAAAACTCTATATAAATTCGACATCGTTTTACTTTATATTTCTGGCACTCAAATCGTTCAAGTATTTAGAATTTACTGTAGGATCTAAAAATGCTATTATCTTTGAATCATATTACGATTTTGAGTTTGATAGATGGCATCGCTCATAAGTGTCAAAGTGACAGTCTTGATATGATGCAATAAAAATGGCGTTTTTGGCGGGAAATGTAACTTCCAGTAAAATGCAGAAATGTGTACAAATGTAAATCTTGTTTCACTAAATAATATCTATCATATTTTTGCATTTAACTGTTTGTAAGTAAAGGCAGCATGTCGAAAGGTTTTGGGTTAAATGTCTCCGACTGCATTGAATTTGTAACGTCTGATTCAAAATTGTTAACCTAGACAATGATTATTTTGACCAATGTAATCTGAACTACTGTGTAACCTTTGTAAAAATATTTATCAAATGTGCGATGACGACATACGTTATGCATAATGATAAGAGGTAAATACAATTTACACGATACGACACATTGTTTTATTTCCTGCCTTAGAAAAACTGCAAACTGACAAATACATTGGATAGATATATCAGACCAGCGGTTCTCGTCTTTTTGGCTATGGAACCCTTTTGGGAAGCAGATTATTTAATGGAACTCTAGATTAATAAAACACCGATTTTTTTTGTATGATTAATTATGATCAACAACTATTTTCGTCGAGCCCTGAAAGGCTTTGCAAAGTCCCAGGGCTCCGCGGAACACACTTTGAGTATAACTGCATTAGATAATATCTACATTAATTCCAGAAGCTACTCAAGACATTCGGTCACAACACCCAGATCCAAGACAATACAACTGTCATATACTTGCGATATTGATCTCACTCAAACATACTGTGTCTATAGAACCAGAGGACCATACTAGGATATAAGATGGGGAGGGTGGTAAACTATATTTATAATAAAATGTAGATAAATAGGTCTATGGGATTAAACAAGGATATAAAAAAAGTGTTTTATAAACTTGTATATTTAATTTCTTAAGGCTGCGTACTTTAACATCACACAACATGAACAATTATTTATACAAATTCTTTAACAGACCAGACCAAAATTAAGAAACCACTACATTTGAGGTTTCTTCTTATTTCCCATTTTACTTAAATGTCTACAAATCTTCTTTTTCAGTTCTTTTTGCCTCTTCAATTTCCGCCACTCGTCTTCTTCCACTTGTTTCCTATGAGTTTTCAGCCTTTCCGCCGTGGCTTCCTTCTGTATTTCCTTTTTCTTCTCAAAGTTCGTCTTTATCATCTTCATGACGTTAGAAACCTTCTGTTCATATGGGCTCTTTACTACAGCTATCCTATTCTTCAACTTATCCTTAGGATCATTACCAGAGAGAGTTGTAGTCTTATTTTTAGGTTTAAATCTATATGGTAAACCTTTCTGTAGTTCTTTAGGTATAACCAACGGTTTGAACACTTTCGCCTCTCTCTTTATCTCTGTATACATTGAATCTTTGTTCGCATCATTCTGTATGTTGCGCTCTCTCTTCAGCTGGCCTTTAGTTTTCATACCTTGCCACGCATTTTTGTTACCAATAGGCAACAAAAGATTCACGACAGGCGCGTAGAATTTCGTAACATCGACTTTGAACCAGGTTCGGCAAAAAATTATGTCGCTCATAAGAATTTTGTCTTCAAAGGTAGCTCGGAACGCGCCTTCTGGCTTATTTAAGGCCTTTTTTATTTGCCCTCTGATCCCAGATACCGTCTTTACTCTGGCTCCCTCAAATTTAGCTACCTCAAGAGTGCTGGTGAACATGTCTTTGATGAAAGCAGTTTTCTTATAGATTTTCAAAGGAGTTCCAACAAGCTTTAGTTTCTTTACTATTTGTGTAGATTTGTTGATTTCGTTCACACTGCCCGTCGCTGCTATTCTGAAGCCTAATTGTTTGATCTCATTAGGATTGTTGTGCACTGTTTGTAAAGCAAGAAATCCTGTGTTCTGAGGAGTAATGGGACCAAAGAAGTGCATGTTACAAGTCACATGCTCGGGCGTGTATTTTAAATACCTACATTTCAAATCATCTTCTATTTTAGAGTAAATGGGTAATGTTTGGAAACGTCTCCACCCCAATGAAATGATAAGAGGATCATTGGTTTTCAGTATTTTCTTGTACCATCTGTGTTTTTTTACTTTACAAGACACAAAACCTATATTCTGTTCGGCCATGTTTAGCGCGCCAATGAGAATGGGATAGGTTGTGTCGAAGTTGGTGACGAACTCTGAGGGCATGTCTTTGAACATCATTCTAACATATAAGCCAGGTCTAAAACCCTCAACCTCGATCCTGAATCCATTATCAAGATTTTCAAATACTGACTTATTGAGCTCAGACTGTTTTAATGCCTCTGCTTTCAAACTCTCGTAGTAAGAATGATCACCTTTAATTCTATGGTCATCTGGATTGTCATACTCTGCATCGAACTTTGCTTTTAATTTCATTTTTTTATCAAGGATTTCTGACTTAGTTGGTTCAGCCTTACGCTTTGTTCCAGCTTCAAAAGTTTCTGCTTCTGAGTTCTTATTTTTTTCTTCTGCTGAATGTTTTTCACCTGTTTCCAAATCTTCGAAATCACCAAACATTTCTTCATCATCTCCATCGCTGGCATCGTCCAACTTGAGGAGTTCTGATGCATCCTCATCAGCTGACCTCTTACCTGTGACAAAACAATTTATCAAATACTGTTTGTTGGAATCACTTGTCCAGTCTCGAATATTTGGTTTGTCTAATGAGTAAAAGAAAGAGCATTCATCTGAATCTAGTTTCTCTTTTTCCTTGAGTTTCTTCTTTTGTGTTGCTGTTACTTTCTTGAACAGCCCACCAATTTCCTCCTCATCACTTTCATCTTCAGATTCTTGCTTGTCTTTAGTTTTGTTGCCTATCTCAAACTCTCCATACACTAGCTTCATTATATTCTTTGAAGTTCTTTGTCTTTCAAAGTAAGCATCTGTTGCTTTTTCACTCATTTTTTCTTTCCACTTTGTACTAAAATCTTCTTCATTGTCAGACTCTCCGCTTTGCTTGTCAGATTCACTATTGTCACCATCATTATCTTCTCCTCCACTATCATTGTCCCAAGGTAATTTAGAACTATTCCCAGCTTCTTTTTCACTCTGATCAATACCACTATCATGATCAGAATCAGAATCTGCATCCTCAGAATCACCAGAGCTGTCAGACTGATTCTGTATACTCTGTTGCAAGTATTCGTCATTTTTCAACATGTCTGGATATATAACAGCTCCTCCGCTAAACAGTTTAAACCCTGAATCTTTCATTTGTTCATCAATAGTTTCTGTTGTTTCAACAACATTTTTGAGCAGCTCCTTCTTTTCATTTAACTCTTCATCTTCTTTCTTGTGTGAATGGGACCCTTGCAGTTCAATGTAGACCGCATCTTTGTCATAGACAATACCACCAACTCCAGAGAATGGAGCATAGATCTGTCTTTCTCTCTCTATTAAATGTCGTTTCTTTCCACTGCTTGGTAGAGGACATGGGTCTGGCAGGAATGAAAGTTCACTGATCTTCATGTCTCCAACACCTGAAATAATTGTAAGACATAAATCAAAAATAGTCTACGACTTTTGCAAAAATTATAATATTAATAATATCCCTCTTCCATAATCTCAGATCTAATCAGTATAATTCTAACTTCATATAAATTCAAGTCCAGCTAACTTTAAATGAAATTTACTATGGGGTTATATTAAGGTATTTTAGAAATTGTTGAATCTTAAACCTACATTTTTGATGCATAAAAAAATATTTTAGTACCTGCTACATGCACCATTGAGTCCTTCATCAGGGGCACACCCCTCACATAGCCATAGAGTATCACATCCCGGCTGACCTTCGGATCTTTCCTGATGCTCTCTTGACTGGTCACATCCTCCATCCTGTCCGCTAAAACATATGCGTGCGTCATCCGCCAGCTCAGTGGCCTGAACTTCATTACCGAAATGAATCTAGCCAAGTTTTTGATCTCATTCCTCAAGTATTCTCCATGCACAATGCCAGAGAGGTAAAACAGCTTCGCACCCTGATACACTTCTGTCCAAAATCTATGTTTCAAGGACTTTTTGGTGGTTTTCAATGTTTTAGCATTTTTAATCATATCCAGGTGTGTCAGGACCCCCATAATTTTGGGCATTCCATGGACTTGACATATATTTAAAAACTCGAAGATCTCCATTTCGAAGCCGAAACTCGCATCACAGAGCAGTAGGACCAGATCGGCACATTTAGCGATGTCGATCATGGAGTTGACGTCGTTGTTGCATTCTATGAGGGTGAGGCGACGCTTCTTGGACGTGACTATGGTTATAGGGCCATTGGTGCTAGTAACGTTCGTTTTGATGAAGCTCTTGATGAGGTTGTTGATGAGCGTGGTCTTGCCGACGCGCGGCGGGCCTACCACGGCTACCACGATGGGTGGCGGCTCCAGCGGCGTCTTATCCACTTGCGGGATATGCTGCTTCTTCGAAATGACATCTTCTCTCCGCCTGAATTGCCGTTCAGCACGAACAGCTGACTGGATAGCGAAAGCCTTAGGATTCCGCTGCCGAGCGCTTAGGTTAGACGTGTCAATTTTATTCTTATTTTTCTTCTTCTCGGCCTTTCGACCGGCTTGCTTTGCCCGATGGGACTTCTTTTTATCAAAAGCACTTTCGTCTGCCATTGTTCTATTTATGTAATTAACTATACATTGTAAAAACCACCATATCGCAAAACAAATTCACGTGGGGTTTGACAGCTACAGCAATGTGATCACAGACGAGTAATGTAAAACAGACAGCCAACTCCATACAAAAAAACTGCACAATAGCCATACTGATTACACCTCACTCACTCATAAACAATATAGTAATATGTACACGTTGTCACACTGACAAATCATTATAGAATGAATCAGCCCTCTCTATCGCACTTATACGTACCGCCGTCTCGCACGTACTTTGTTAGAGCTGCGATGACGTATACTACGTAATAAATCTATTTTCACTACCGATAGTAGTAAAAATAGTAAAATTAGGGATGTGATACAATCGATAAATTACGAAATTTTACCGGAAAGATTGGTATATTCCGAAATCATCCGGTTATCGGTAATAACCGGTTTTCTAAAAATACAGATCCACCCCATCCCCAAACTCTTAAAAAAAAAAATTTGAAAATAAAACTAAAGCGCAATTTCTTAAATTTTAATAATGCCACAAAATCACAGCTGACAAAAAAATACCATGTAATAATAGAAATAATCAACGGTTGTAGTAATATTCCATAGATACATTCGAATTCAACAAGGCATGTAGGTTATGTAAAAATATCTAAGTGATCTATTATAATCGTAGTGGGTTTTCGACATCTTTATGGACCGCTTGAGTATTTCACTATACAGATTACAGAGTTGTAGACGATACGACGCGGAAACGTCTGGGTAGGAACACCAAGGCTTTCTATTTAGACCTGAAACAAAAAAAAGAATGTCAAATATATCACGTTTAAAATATAATCGAATGGCATAATTTGATGATAATGGCCACAAAAATAATAATAAAATAATCTTGATAAAATTATTAAGTAAAAGAGAATGGGCAAAAATGTATGCAACCTGGGACCACCATAAAATAGCAATAAGATAAATCAGTCAGTTAGGTCTTTTCAATTGAAACAACAATTGTTATGACATCTTTGTTGTTACAACTATCCGTTCAGATATAAGATTTATAACTCAGCAATTTTCTTCCTAACTACATAATAAATATATTATACTTAAAACAGGCTTGATGTGACAATTTTGCGACTTTTATGATTTCAAAAATATTCTATGTGGACGTTATCTTGTATTGTGGTACATGAAATTGGTTTTGAATAGCATTATAATAGCAATTTTGAAATCCTCAAGCATGTGAGGCAGTGCTCAATTGAAATATTTTTACCGCAACAGCCTAAGCCACCCCCGTGTCTGTGCTACCAATGACACAGTGTTAAATCAAGAGAGACAGACATGGGTATGAAAAAGCAAACCATGGAAAGGTAAAAAATAAAGTTTTTTTGTCTGGTTTGATCTCAGACCCTGTCAGAATCACCTATCAAATCTAGTTGTGAATTAATATAATAATTAGACTCAAAATATTATTAAATCTTAGTACCTTCTTGTCATATGATTGTGGTTTGTCTGTCTGTCGGTTTGGTTGAGCGAGCTCAACTTTCTGTCATTCACTTTGTACAGCATCTCCACGAATTTCCATAGTGCTTGTTGCCCCTGGTAATGAATTTCTTTTTCTGAAAATAATTTTGGAAGCATTTTACTACATGATATTATTTCTTTGTAATAATTATGTCAACTTTATTACTTTGGAGTCTAACTGCATCTAAATATAGAGAAGGTACCTATGACATCTTCAGTTAATCAAGTTATTATCGATAATGTATCCAGACAAAAGATGAAGTGGACAAAATCGAGCATTTAGTAATAGAATTGCAATAGACGTAACTTTGCCAAAAAGGGGCATATTTTACACCATGCTTCCCAACTAGATTTGCTCGTATACACAATATTACTACAGCAGCCTGGTACAGTACACTTTGAAGGCATTTTTAAAGTCAATAAGTAGTTAATACAAATAAAAACAAGTTGGTGTCAATCTAATTACAAAATAATCACAACAAAAGACTACACAAACACTAGGTAGTACGGAATTTATCGTCGTAATTAGTCGTGATAGGCCGGATTTCCTAAACAAAACAGAATATTATAAGAATAAAGCAAGTTTACTTAGCAAAATTTGACTCCTCTTGAAGCAGCTTTTAGGTTACCACCGAGCTGTTGTCATACTTGTCATTTATTTTCTTTTTTTTATTTTAAAACCGTAATTTCATTCATAAATATGAAGCACAATATTGGCCAGTTAATAATTAAACAAACAAAGCTATTGGTCGGTTAAAACATAGCTTAAATTCTATTGGTAATTACTTAGACAAAGTTAAGACACGTTATTGGCCAAAACTGGTCCACAGTGCAAGAAAAATTTAGACCCTAAAACCATAGGCACAGTGAATTTATTTAGTGCGAGCAAGAGGACTACGTGCATAATGGGAGAATCGTGGGAATGTGCCATAAGTGTGACACGTACAGCAATAGTGTAGGGTCTATTTATTCATATCTCAATGTAGCACAATCACAGTAGGGGAGTTGGAACCCCCGTTGGAATGTGATTGACACAACTATTGCCTGACATTGACGTTTGATATTAAGTTATCTACTTGAAGTACCACTTATTGAGTCGATTTTAATTAATGGGGCATCGAGAACATGCTGATTTTGTTGTGGTCAGCAGCTGGTAAACAGAACAATTTTTTTTGCACTAGCAACATTAACGCTTAAAAAGTAAAGTGTCAGTCAGTGAAGTCCACCGAATCAATTTCGTGTCTTTGTAATTTTGTGTAAAAAATCCTTTATTCGGATGATGATAGCAAAAAACGGGACGACTAATGAAGCCCGCGTGTGCCTGACTTGAATGTGAATTAGGAAACATCGTTACTAACATGAGTACTTCGGAATTGGACAGCCGCAACATTACTTTTTCCATGTTAGTATTATTGACGCATTTCTACTAATTATAGAGTGATCACCTCTGTCTGTTTGTACGTAGAGAGGGCACAACACCTGTTTGTTTTGTCTGTTAGCAGACGAGGGTAGAAGTGCAGCGGTCGAAGATGAAATTATGATGTTTTAGTTGCAGAGAGGTCATTGCTCTATTAAATAAAAGTGTGTGTAGTTTGAGTGAAAGACGAATGTTCAGCTAATTTTGTGCTGAGCATGCTCTAAACGTCTGTAGCGCGCTCCTAACTCACCAAACTTTTTATTATTGGCTGGTGTTTACATGGGTATATTTCCAAATATTTCTACTGGATGCTATATCTGATTTAAAATTGTAATACCCTGATAGAAGTGTTATTTTTTTCATGTATCACTTAATATAAATAATTAATACAGTTGTTGCAATTATAACATAATTTAAATGAATTAAATTATAATTGCATATCTTTTGTAATATGACTAAAGCCTACCCTCTGACCAAAGTTTTTGTTAGGTATCACATGAAAATACCATTAGATAACATTATTTACTTGAGTAATCATTTACTTTGTTGCTATTGTATTTATGAATAATTACACAGTCACACTAAACGGAAACCATATAGTTATATCATACCACAATAATTTGTACTTTTCTGATTGACTAATTTTGTTTTTGTTTACATATAGAACTATTTACAATAATAGGTATATCAATATTATTTGACTCAATTGTTAAATAAAAAAATATTATAATGACTAGAATCAATATATTGTGATTCTCAATGTTATATTTTAACTTGCTAAGAGAAAATATAAATATGTTTTACTTATCCACATTCCTTTGTACAAATTTCTGATGTAATCTGTGAGATATAATGTTTAAAGTATTACTTATTACCTGGTGTTCTAAGTATGACATGCTGTTTGCTTGTATACTCGTATTAACTATATAAAAATCCTGTAGCTGGCAAAAAGATTTACAAATTTAAGACTAGAATCGACACATACAACAAAGAGTTACAAATGCCTTTCAAATTCAGCTGAATTAATGCACTCTTATGGTGATGCTGATGTATTATTTATATAAAGTATAAAACATATTAAAATTATTTTAACATGCACATTACCATTGGATTTTTTTTTTGGCAAAAATGTCTATTTAAGATCAATTCATTTATTCTATGGACCTAACAATTTAATGATATTATTTGTTATTTTGATAAACTGTTACTGGACCTTAGACAATTAATATTAAATTCACAGTTAGCTTGTAAAAAATGGTAGTTGATCTTGTGCTTAGTAATAAATAAAATAAAATAAAATAAAATTCATTAATTTCGGACTTGGTCCATAGTGGTAATAACAATATTTAAGTAAAATGTTAACAATGATTGGATACTTTTCTTAGCTTTGTATTGTATGCAGAATGCAATCAAAGAATGTTCGACAAGTTCTTTAAATGAGTTTTCTTTAAATCCCTAAAAATTATAGACCACATTATTTAAAGATTATAAAACAATTTATAAAACTTTTCCTCTTCAGGAGAAAATCGGTGGAGAATCTAGTGATTTCGTCTCAAGATGCCATCGGTCAAAGTATCAGCCAAGCACTCACATTCTCAGGGGTCATCACACAGCACGCTAACCAGATTATACAGGAAACCAGGTAATGACTATTATTGCATCTATAGATTTTTTTTTATTTATATATATATACCTGCTAAGGAAGTGGCATGAAGTTTAGTTAGTTAGTTATATACTTGCATACAATATAGTTTCCACTTAGTTGTGGTAACATGACATAATTTAAGACCAAGAGGTCCCAGGTGCAAATTCCGGGTCAGGCTAAAAAATTGTGACTGGTTATACCAATATTGAAATTACTCAGTAACAGTCTGGAGTCAGGAAGTGGCGGTTTAATCACCTCTCACCAGTCATGTCGAATTGCCGCCTCGCTGGACTATGAGAGTGAAGGAATAGAGAATTTTTTAATATATTTTTTTTAAATATACTACTACATCACCTACATTGATCTGAAGCCGGATAGTATATATTCCCTAGGTAGAAACACGAATGCGCATTTCACCTAGGTGTCATTAGTCGCAGTGGACTGCAATAAGTCAACGTCATAACATATTGAATGTAATTTTAATGTTGATTGTCCTCATATTGATACTGTATATATCACAAAAAAATTATAATCTGTGACACATATCATTTATCATTGTTTAATCTACAGATCCATAAAATATCAGTAATAGAGCTGATTATTTTCCTCGTGGCGTAACTGATAAGTAGTTTCCTGTAAACTATATAAACCAAACCTTTGTGTCATGTCATCTCCCGCAGTCATTGATTGTATGATTTGGTTTAAAACATTTAAAAGAAAAGTGTATATTACTTATGTATATTTTGACGCTGAAAAGAGTAACTACCGAGTTTCTTGCCGGTTTCTTCCCGGTAGAATCAGCATTCCAAACCGGTGGTAGATTCACATTGCTCTAAAGATTTTGTAAAATTGACGATTTATAAGTGCTTTTTTTTAAAGCCTACATGAATAAAGAAATTTTGAATTTGAATTTGAAAACTTTGTTGAACACAAACTGTAATAAAATCAATATATATATGTATATATATATATTATATTATGGGCTTAAAAAAGTACTTACAAATCGTCAGCAAATAAAGCAATATCTTAATCTAAGATTACACTGGACAAATTGAAACGTCTCTGTAACGGACCAACTGCTGACAGGCTGAGCAGCGTGCAAAATCGAATATATTTTATAAACTATTAGCCCGCGACTTCGCCTGGGAATTATGTGGTAAAATTAGTTTTTTGTATCCTTATCCCAACATCTATCTGCCTGTGTATATAGCTGTTGAAAGAAAATCGGTCTAGACGTTTCCGACATTAGCCAGAACAGACTGGCAAAAATAAATGTTTTGTTATTATCTATACTTATATTATATAAAGCTGAAGAATTTGTTTGTTTGTTTCCTTGAACGCTCTTATCTCAGAAAGTAATGGTCCGAATTGAAAAAATATTATTGTGTTGTATAGTTAATTCATCAAGGATTGCTATAGGCTATATAACATTACCCATAAACGCGGGTGAAATCACGGGCACAACTAGTTGTAGATAATTTTATATACAATAAGTAATAAGCTGTTATTTCAATATTACAGACAGACACTCCTATTTTGACTAGCTCGATAGCGCATTCGGTAGTGATCCTGCCCCATGCGCCTAAGTTGTGGGTTCGATCCCCACCCACGACAAACATTTGTGTGATGAATACTTGTGTTTGTTCTGTGTCTGGGTGTTAATATCCAATATTTAAGTATATATTTGTAATAACACTGTTGATTCTGATATCTGTAACACAAGTGCTTAGGGTACTTATCTCGGAGTCAGATCAATGAATTTAATGTCGTCGGATACTTTTTATTTTTATTTTTATTATGTGTATAAACACACATTCATTTCAAAAGGTGCATTGTTGCCTGTTCAACCGAGCAGCTGAGGGACATTAGGTCACTTTCCTCGCCCCCCATGACTCACGCCGACTTTGAACCCGTTCCGATACGCGAACTCAAATGTTTATTTGGTAACACGGGTTGCACAAATAAATCTCGTGAATATTGAAACGCAGAAATCAGTAAAGGCGTCATAGGTATGATGACTGATCATGCGCAGGTATGGTTAACATGATGATGACGTTTGTATACTATGCAGGTAGAAGGATGACAAATATAATGTTAAAAGGGTCCAGTCAGAAATTACCTAAAATGAGCATATTATATGAAAATAAGTGAAGCCAAATCTTTGTACCTTTTGATGAAAATTGCGCGGACGGAGGAATATGAAATTTTGCACACTTATAGTTTATCTACAAGGAGAGCAGAATGCTAATATTTTTTTAAAATTATGCATAATAAATAAACAAACAAACATACATAACACCACGCCCATAATCCCCGAAGGGGTAGGCAGAGTCAAAGGGCTAGCATTCCCCTTCAACCACATTCAGCCAAAAATAAAGCCGGGCTGGGTTAGATGGAAAATTGTGAAAAAGCAGTGACAAGCGGCCAACCTGTCGCCTACACAATGACACACCCAAAACCCGATATACCATTAGTCGCCTTTTACGACATGCTAGGCAAGAACCACAGTTAGCATATTCTTTTTAAGTTTTAACCAGACCAACATGGGACTGTGGGCTGGGTTGGATGGTGTGCATAAGAAATATATTAAATAAAAAAAATTCAACGATTTATGGTCATGGTATGGAATTTCGGCCACTGGGCGACCACTAGTTATATGATAAAAAATGAAATATGAAAATGTTAGAATGCGGAAGAAATTAGCTTATAAGCTAGGATTATAGCAGATGGAAGGATGCGATCTTAGCCTACCCACGGTAAAAAGACATTTCGCATACATCTATATGGAAGGAGAGTCAACAATCGTCAAAAACAATTCACGTAATTAATGGCCCCCGAGACAAAAACATTAAAATTTTGAGCGTAAACTTTCTCAAGGTTTTAAATTGTTATGTTGGTTACATACATACATACATAATGTCACGCCTTTTTCCCATGGGGGTAGGCAGAGATCACGTACTTCCATTTGCTACGATCCTGACATACACCTATCGCTTCTTCTACATTCATAAGTCTTTTCATACACGCTCGTCGGTTAAGGGTGCTGTTTACCTGACCTTTTGTTAATACATTACCAATCTGGTCATGGAAAGTCCGTCTAGGTCTTCCCCTCCCGACGGCTCCATTTACACTTGCCTTAGTCAAAGTCAAAATATTCTTTATTTATATAGGTTTCAAAGAAACACTTATAAATCGTCAAAAACAGTTCAAAGAGATATGATTCTACCACCGGTTCGGAATGTTGCATCTACCGAGAAGAATCCGGCAAGAAACTCGGTAGTTACTTTTTTCAACAACAGTATTAACAAAGTTATAAGAATCATATTTAACTTTAAACCATGTTTCAGAGTGGGCCTGGTGTGAAATAAGATAATAAAAATTTATAATTACTAAGAAAAAATATAAATATGACCCGACCAGAGCAGACCAGTCCCCAAAGGCGGCACCTGTTCCCAAGCATGACGTATGTGTCAGCCATCGCTTCACTCAACCATATTTTAGGGATATATAGGGATTATATATATCTTTCGTCAATCTTCTTTCATCCATTCTTTCAACATGCCCAAACCATCCAAGCTTGCCTTTTTCAATCTTAGTCACTACATCTTCTTTCACAAATTGATTACAAACACAGACTTTAATCTTATTTATATTAGAGATATTAGAAGATGATTTGGTCCACTTCGACACAATTTGTTTGTCTGTCTATCGCGCGCTCGTCGTGTTTACCACACCCACGTGACAAGTAATAATAGCTGGTACGGTAACGTATAGGCTGAAGCAACTGCGCGTTTGCTATTGTTTACTAGGCGCCATCTTTCGTTGCGTGATCCTGATACTAATATAGATATACTAGCCGTTGCCCGCTGCTTCACCCGCGTGGAGTTCGAGTGTAATTCCCGTGGGAGCTTTGAATTTTTCGGGATAAAATGTAGAATAGTATAAGCCATCACCATTTTAACTTTCAGCTAAATCGGTTCAGCCGTTTTGCCGAGAAAGAGTAATACACATCCAAACATCCAAACTTAAAAATTTTCGCCTTTATAATATTGGTAAGATTAGTTTACGACCGGGGCTGCGCGTGCGACGCGCATGTCGTTGTCGTTTTGATCTTTCAATGAATATTTATATTGCGTGTGCGTGTTCTCTAAGGATATATGTTAGACCAGCTGTGCCCGCGGTTTCACTCGCGTTTATGGTTAAAGTTTTGTTTATAGCCTATAATCTTTTTCGATTAATGAAATACACAACACAAAAATATTTTTAAATTGAGACCAGTAGTTCCTGAGATAAGCGCGTTTACCCAAACAAACAAACTCTTCTGCTTTATATATTAGTTATATATATAGATTATATAGCCGCTATTTGTCCGGTGGCTAGAATGGAGATCTCCACTGAAATTTACGAAGGCTCTTACAACGTCGAAAAATCACTTGTGATATCTCTGCGTTGTAAATATCCATAGACTACAATAATCACTTACCAACAGACTGGCCGTATGAAATAGAAATATCTTTATTCGTGTAGGCTTCACAGAAGCACTTATGAATATGCTTATGTGTCTCCTTTATTAGTATTAATTTATTATTAGTATTTTGTCCCGTGTTGGTCTGGAAGTTAAAAAGAATTTGCTAACTGTGGCTCTTGCCTAGCATGTCGTAAAAGGTGACTAATGGTTTACGGGCTTTTGGGTATGTGACTGAGTAGGCGGCAAGCTAGCCACTTGTCACTCCTTTTTCACAGCTTTCCATCCAACTCAGCCCACTGTCCCATGTTGGTCTGGGACTTAAAAAGAATATGCCAACTGTGGTTGCCTAGCATGTCGTAAAAGGCGACTAATGGTATATCGGGTTTTTGGTGTGTGATTGTGTAGGTGACAGGTTAGCCGCTTGTCACTGCTTTTTCACAATTTTCCATCTAACCCAGCCCGGCTTTATTTTTGGCTGAATGAGGTTGAAGGGGCTTGCTGCCCCTTTGACTCTGCCTACCCCTTTGGGGATTACGGGCGTGATGTTATGTTTGTATGTGTATGTAAATCCCACTGCTGAGCAAAGGCCTCCCCCTGTGACCGTCACTCCTCTCTGCACTGTGCCACTTCTTCCCAGTATACAACACAAATTTGCTAGCCGGCTATTGACTCGTGATAACCGACCAATACAAGATAACCCTGTATGCCGAACATGCAATATACAACAACAATGTATTTTCAATTCGGTTTCCACCAATCGCTGCCCGATTGAGTCTTCGATCATAAATATTTATTTAGATACGGCGCCTTACGCGAATCGCTGCGAATGCGTCTAATTTCTGCAATAAATAAATACACCTACAGGAATTCAGTAGTCCTAACTATATCTATACAGATCAAACAAGTCTAACGCAACAGGATAAGTAGGGTCTAACGTTTTGAGCTTCCAGGAGAATGCCATTTATAAATAAAAATAGGGGGTTCTAAAATTTCAATTAAAATTCTTTAGAATGCATTTTAAATTACATTTATTTATTACATACAAATAAAATAACCAATTACATACATGGTGTAAATTATATGTAGGTATATAAGCGTACGTAACTATATAAATGAGTTTTCTTCCAGAAAACCCAAAAATTATAAGAAAGAGGCGAGATTTAAAGGCAAAGTCGGGTGTAAAATAAAAATAAATTTAAAAAAATCATCTATTACATAATAAAACTAAAGATATAACAATTAACTAGACTTTTGCTCTTTAAATGTGTCAAAATGAAAGCGCGTCATGATTATAGCTGCGGTTTATACATCCGGATAATTATAAAGTGACAGGCCCGTTGGTCGAGTGGTCGGAGACCCTGGCCACGAAAACAAGGGTCGTGGGTTTGAATCCCGCTAGGGGCAAATGTTTCGTGTGCTGAACATGGACATTTGTGCTCGAGTCATAGATGTTTATAAACGTATTTATTTAAGTATGTCTATCCGTTCACATAATATCCATGGCACAAGCTTACGCTTAGTATGGAATTAGTGTGTCAGTCTGGAAAATTGAATCTATATTAATATTATAAAGATGAACGATTTGTATTTTTGTGTGTGTGTATGTTTGTAATGAATAAACTCAAAAACTACTGTGCCGATTTAAAAAATTCTTTCGCCATTGGAAAGCTACATTATCCGGAAGTAACATAGGCTATTTTTTATCCCCATATTCCTACAGAAACGGGAACTATGCGGGTGAAACGGGGCGGTTCTAGTTTATGTGGGAATTCTACTTAGTCTAAGTTGTAGTACTAACAAGCATATTGCGTGAGAAGTGTCTAATAACCAATTTATGATCGCAGACTCACTCTGAATCTAGCTAGATACATTAAGATCGTAGTCTTGACCTCAAAATCTGTAAATATCAAGTACCTTTGCTGTTCTTTGTACTAGAACATTAACCTCTTGTTGAAATAGTTCCATGTATATGTGAGCGCGACTACTGAAGCAGTATCAGGTGTAATCTTATCAAATCAACCGTTGTTGTGTTCGCTGTTAATTGTGTGTTGCAATGATTGGCAATTAGTCGTGTTGTGAAAATGAATGTGACTGACAAGTACCATGTGCAATTCGGTCAGTGGGAGTCTTTGTGGAGGGTGGTCATTTTAAGGTACCTACATTTTAATTGATAGTTACGAATCTATAAGCAATGTAAAATAATGACGAAGACAAAGATGTCAAATTTTTCTGTCAGAATATTAGCTATGGAAGTATTATGTTGTGACACATAATACGGAGCGGTGGTAGCTCAATGGTAAGGACACGCGCCTCTTAACCGAGGAGTGCGGGTTCAAACCCGGGCACGTACCTCTGGATTTTTCAAATCTATCTACGTATTTATACCACTAGCTCGACGGTTAAGGAAAGCATCGTGATGAAACCTGCAAATTCAAACATCTTTGGATTTGTAACCATGATCCAAAAATTGTCTGGTTCCCTTATCTTAGGGTTACGAAGGTCAAACCGGCAGTCACTTCAATCAAAAAAAGGGCAAAAAAAGGGCAATTAGGTCTATATACCAACTTAGACCTCGCGACTCCCTAAAAGAGTTATTTAAGGAAATCAACATACTTACTGTGGCATCTCAATACATTCTTGACTGTTTATTATATGTATTTAAAAACATGCATTCTATCCCTAAAAAAGCGGATAGTCATAACATTAATACTAGAAACAAGCATAAACTGGCTGTCCCAAATCTAAGGTTAAGTAAAATTAGTAATTCATTTGTGGGACAAGGTATAAAGATGTTTAATTTGCTGCCACAGGATGTTGTTAACCTACCTATGCACAAGTTTAAGCGGTGCATTAAAAAAAATCTCATGCAAAAAGGTTACTATAAGGTTGAAGATTTTTTCAATGACAAAAACCGATGGTTTACAAATTATTAATCATTATTATTGAGTTCTAAAATACTAATTGTATTTTTTTTTTGTATTAAATTCGCCTTTTTATGAAATTAATTATGACATAGCACAGTTATAATAATTCATTCATTGAATTTTAATTATATGACATTGTTTAAAAACCTTTGAGCGGTGTTTTATAGTTGGCTTATTTACAATTCATTTTTATTATTCTCTGACTAACCTGAGTAGTCATGCTCACTAAAAAGTTTCTGGGGTGGTGGCGCTATGTGGCGGGTCGTTACATTCCCTAACATATGGTTGAGTGAAGCGATGGCTGACACATACGTCATGCTTGGGAACAGGTGCCGCCCTTGGGGACTGGTCTGCTCTGGTCGGGTCAAGTTTTTGGTTGTAATTTATATATTTTTATTTTGATACTCTACGACAGGCCCACACTAAAACGTGGTTCAAAGTTAATTATGATTCATACACCTTGTATAAATTGTATTGAAAAGAGTAACTACCGAGTTTCTTGCCGGATTCTTCTCGGTAGATACAACATTCCGAACCGGTGGTAGAATCATATAGCTGTGGCTTTACCTGTATTTGACGATTTATAAGTGTTTCCTTGAAACCTATATAAATAAAGAATATTTTGACTTTGACTTTGACTTTGAATGTAATTACCAGTCTCGCTAAATCTTGGATCATGGTCTAAGCGGACGCCGTCTAAACACGGGACATAACGCTAGGAAGATGATGATGATGTATTATGTTGTGACAGGTAAAAAAAGGGTGTGTCAATCAATATCCTTTAAAAAAAAGTGTTTATTTTCTAAATAGAAGTTATGCCTTATGATCAAATAAAAAAAATATTTGCGTCGAATGAGGGTTTTCAAAAACACAAAAACCGCCAGATGGCACGAAGGAGTCTCATGGTCTTATCACTGTCACTATTGGCTCCTTGGTGACAGCATGTCAGTTTGTTCTGACAACTAACCAATGAGGAGGGTGACAAGACTTCTTGCCACAAATATTTGGCCCGACCCGGGATTTGAACCAGGGACCTCTTGGTCCTTAAGCGGCGCATGCTACCACTAGACCAACGAGGCAGTCACCTTAGTATCCATAGCACAAGCTTTTAAAATTAGTTTGGAACTAGGGAATTGGTGTCAGTCTGGAGAATTTATTTATTCCCGTCTATAAAATTTGTAAGATTTTTGGTGCATTGTAAGGGAATGGCAAAAATATATTTGATCTATTATGGATGTGTGTATTCGGATCTGGATGTGGATATGGCTATAAATATCGAATAATATACAAGTTTCATGAACGGAAATGTTAAAGGATAACACAAACATGTAATGATTTGGCTTCATTTATTTCATCATCTTTTTTTTGTACAATTTATTGAGCAATGTTGGAAAACGAACGTGTTTAGGAGTTTAACCTTAAATAAATAGCGTTATCGAGTTATTAAGTCCAATGTATATATAGATAAGTTCACAATCCCCCCTCATTATAACTAATGCTGCCATATAACTCCTCAGTTTCCATTATCTCAGTATGTTTTTACAAAAAGTTTAGAGAAAATTTATGTATAAACCAACTACTAGTCACTTGTCGCTACTGTTTCACAATTTTACTCGAAACACAGCTCGGTGTAATTTTTAGCTAAATTTGCTTTAAGGAGCAAACTGCTTCGCAATCCCCGAAGGGGTGGACGGGACGTGTATGATATTTGTGCATAATTTAGCGATGGCAACTTAATAAAGTCAAGGTACATCAAATGCGAGGGTTCGAATTTGGACACTTCCTCATTATTTTTTTAACCTATGGACGTTCTTATGCCACGAGCTAGCGAAAGAAAACATCGTGAACTTATCTTTATTTATGTAGTATGTATGTAGGCTTCAACAAAGAACTTATAAATCGTCAAAACAAATTCCATATCAGCCGGTTCAAAAGGTGAGGAAATATTCACATTAAAATATGTAAGTCCCCTAAGGATTACAAGATACTTAAGGCTTCAAGTACATGACGCCGGAACCGCACCGGCGCCGAACCGCATGTTTGTGTATACGACAAAAACCGCGCCTGCGCCGCACCGAGACCGCGTGTTTTATTTTGATGTTGAGTGAGCAACGATTAATGCGTGGCGCCGGTGCGGCGCAGGCGCGAAATTCAGTCGTATACACAAAAATGCGGTCCGGCGCCGGTGCGGTTCCGGCGTCATGTACTTGAAGCCTAAAGTGCAATATACAGCAAAGCACCAAAAAATAATCATGTTGGCAACATAAGCCCGCGCGCATGTCGGCGGCTTGCGTTTGCAAGCGCTCTGTGGCCGGCAACACTCGAGCAATTCGTAAAGCCGCCGACAAAAAGTTGGCGACGTAGGCCGGCGGCTTTGGTGTATATTGTGCATAAGGTCGGATAGCAGTCTAGTCGGAATAAAACCAAAGTCGCTGAATATAAAAGACTTGTGGCAACTCGCAATACCGAAGACACTACTGCCTATTACGATATTATCAAAGTTTCTAATCTCCCATAAAAAACATAACCGCTATTTTAGACCATGTTCGATTAGATAAGCCGCATGATACCGCGGATCCAATGCTAGCCCGAGCTGATATCAGAGATGATTATTATTGATTCACTTCACAACTACAGGTTTCGCATAGTGACAACTTTGTAATTTCTATCTTAACAAAGCTAAATATTGATTGGAGCCAGATTACAGGAGCCTTGTTGCCTTTAGATTTACTAGCTGTTCCCGCGGTTTTACCCGCGTTTATGGTTAATGTTATATAGCCTATAACATACATATCATCAGCGAATCCCCGAAGAGGTAGGCAGAGTCAAAGAGGCAGCAGGCCTTTATAACCACATTCAGCCAAAAACAAAACTGGACTGGAAAATTGTGACAAAATAGTGACAAGTGGCTAGCTTGTCGCCTACACAATCACATACCCAAAACCCGATATACCATTAGTCGCCTTTTACGACATGCTAGGCAAGTAATACAGTACATTATTTAACATGGGAGCATAAGTCTTCTAAGCACAAACTGTTATCGTAGCAAATCTCATCTATTCTGGGGAGCGTTTTAGATGGAAAACATGACAGACAGATTTACATTAGTATCGTTATTACTAGTAGTAATGTTTCCACAGACGACAGTAGCTGTTATTCTAGTAGCCACAGTAAAACCTGCAAAATAACCTAGTTTCCGACGGTCCGTAATCTATTTACGATACGGTTTAGCGCAATCTAAGTATAGACAACAAACAAAGCGGTTATCGTCGAGGTCATTAAAAACAAATTAGGTGTAAACAAAGGCGCGTATTTTGCACCTTGTTTGTTTATGTGCAAGCGTGTAATGCGCAGTAGGTATTTGTCTATATTCATTGGTGCATCTGGGATTAAATCAAATCCCAATTATAACAGGAATTTCAAATGAAGTAAGTATACCTATTTGCGATATACATACATACATAACAACACGCCCATAATCCCCGAAGGGGTAGGCAGAGTCAAAGGTGCAGCACGCCCCTTTAACCACATTCAGCCAAAAACAAAACTGAACTGGAAAATTGTGAAAAAGTCGTGACAAGTGGCTAGCTCGTCGCCTACACAATCACATAACCAAAACCCGATACCATTAGTCGCCTTTTACGACATGCTGGCAAAAACCACAGTTGACACATTATTTTTAAGTCCCAGACCAACATGGGACAATGGGCTGGGTTAGATCGAAAATTGTGAAAAATTAGTGATAAGTGGCTAGCTTGTCGCCTTCACAATCACATACCCAAAACCCCATATACCATACTATTAGACGGCTTTTACGACATGCTAGGCAAGAGACACAGTTGGCACATACTTTTTAAGTTCCCGACCAACATGGGACCAAACCGATATAAATGTGACTGTAAAAGCCTGTATATTGGTCAATCTTAGGTTTTACCAGTAAATCTTAGGATTTACCGACATGTGTTGGTAAATGTAAGGATTTAAGGGTTAGGTTAAGTTAAGTTTTTTAAAGGTTGCTACTAGCAATCAAAACAAAAATTGTATAAGATCCAGCCAGATTGCTTGAACCAGCATTCCCATCTCTAGTAGAGGTGGAAATCCGGCGGCATTACACCGGCACAAATCCCTGGATCCCGCTCAGCTAAAATTGTGATGGGATCAGCTGGATTGCTTGACCCAGCATTGCAATCCCTAGTTGCTACTTACGCCGGTTTTCCCTCAGAGAACGTACTCCAGTCGAGCCGGCCAAGTCATGTCGGAACCAACGCACGAAAGCTAGCTCTATCTTTAAAGATACATATATGTATGTTATAGCCAAACCTGGAAGCTCCAGCCCTCTTAGGTTTGACTAGTCAATCCTCTGGTCTGACTTGAAGTCTTAGTCAAAGCCCAAACTTTTCGGTCTCTGACTAAAGAACGCTCGTCAAACCTAGGAGAAACTAATTTGGTCTGTACAGTCTACGTTTGACCGAGTCTGCCAGTCGTTTCTAGGATCGACTAGGCAAAGCCCGAAACAGATTATTTTACTTTCGCTGTTTGACTGAACAGTTAGAAACTTCTAGGTTTCACTTAGTCAAAGGCCGATATTGGAAATAATTTCGGGCTTTAGTTAAATCTTGGATAAACCAGTCATTCCGGGAAGAGACTGCATATCGATCTTTGACTATCACATGTATAAGACAGTATATACGTACAGTGTATTTTACAATGAGTATTGAGTATGTATGTTTAACACTGTCGTTCGTGACCTTATGCCCCGCTATTTTTCTTTGCTAACTTGCTTGCTTGTTCTGCATGATATTTTTCAAGTTTATGTTCGTTGAATTTTCTCGAAAACGCCAGTGTCTCGTTTTCTAATGTCGCAAATCAGTAGGCATGGTGTGCCATTGAGTGGCCGCTAACCGTGATAAGTGTGCTGTGAAATTAACATAGATAACGTTTGTGATAGCTACGACATGTGATGTTGCGTTATGAAGCTGAGTCTGTACTTGGATGTTATTTCGAAAAGAGTTCTGAGGTTAGTGAGTTTACTGAAGGTTTACTTAAACCTTTTATTCTAAACGGGCTTTTTAGTCTGTCGTTTAAGTTCTGATTCGGCACGAAAAATAAATGTTAACGCGTAAGCGTACGTATTAATCCAGGTTAAGAGAAATATTTCGTCGTTCGGCAGTTTTACAGAGGAAAGAAAAGACTGCCTTCTGAAAAAAAAATTCATCATCATCTTCCTAGCGTTATGTCCCGTGCTTAGACGGGGTCCGCTTAGACCATGATCCAGGATATAGCGAGTCTGGTAATTACATTGAAGCGACTGCCGATCTGACCTTCGTAACCCTATGATAGGGGAACCAGAAATTTTTTTTTGGATCAGGGTTACAAATCCACATTTGTTTGAATTTGCAGGTTTCATCACGATGTTTTCCCTCACTGTCGAGCTAGTGGTATAAATATGTACATAGATTTGAAAAATCTAGAGGTACATGCACATTCCTCGGTTAAGAGGCGCGTGTCCTTACCATTGAGCTACCACCGCTCTTCTCCCGAAAAAAGATTTTTTTTTTTTAAATAATTTAAATGTACATAATCGTAAGAATTCAAATATCTCGTGGGTAAATAAATCTGATGTGACTTACAAAGCAAATAAAAAAAATAAGCAAATGCAACTTCCGAGGTTTTCACTGCCGCACTACGATTTGCACCATACCATATTGTATTAAATATGCAGCCTCATTAGATCCTTTTAAATGTTTACCATAAGATAAACGACTAGTATACCGTTCCCGAAACGCTCCGTAATACAAGTCGTCCCCCCCCCCCCCCCCCCCCGTAATACTTGAACGCCCCCCAACGGACATACTTAAATACCCTTAACACCATGATTCCAGTACAAATGTTTTTATCAGAAATTTAACTCTACGGGGATCCGAACCTGGTCCCTAGGTGCTAGACACCTCCAGGGCCAGGGTCTCCAACAACATGTAGCACATCAAATAGACAATTATTTTTAAATTACAAAGGCGTTTATGTAAATCAAGGTTAACTTATGCATAATCTTAAGAGTCTGAACATCAAAACTTACATTTTATGACTTTAAACATTCGTTTTGAATTTACATAATATTATTTAACATCATGCCCGTAATCCCTGAAGGGGTGAGTCAAAGGGACAGCAAGGCTCTTAAACAACATTTAGCAAAAAATAAACCTGGGCTGGGTTAGATGGAAAAATTTTGAAAAAGTAGTAACAAGTGGCTAGCTCGTCGCCCCGAGACCAACATGGGTCATTTTTGAATCTGATAATTATTCCAATATTTGTGATGTGATGTAGTTTCCATAAGGCAAGCTGTATGATTGTTTATGTGTAGGATGATAATAGGCTAGTTGACTAAAATATTTTTTTTAGTCCGCTAGTCAGATTATCAAAAAATATTGAGTTCGTATTTTTTGCTTTATCAAATGCTCGGAAAATAACAAAGATACAGCGCTTCAAAGATCTGGAGTGGGGCGCTTTTACATCACTTGTTACTAAAATTCAACAGAACAAGTGACGTCACGCGCACCTTTAACGCGCTGTATCTTCGTAATTTTTGGTTTGCTGAACAAAAGAAAAAATACGTGAGCAATATTTTTTTGTAATCTCTATAATGGACTAATTATTTTTTTTGAGTCAACTTGCCTATTACAGGATAGTTATACTAAACACAAAAACCGGCAAAGTAAAGAATCAGAATCGCGCCTTACATGCCAGTGTGGAAATTCATTAACGAATCTTTTGGTTGTATGATCTTTGAAATTTGCTTTTTTCGTTTTAAGGAGCTGACGACCTGATACTTTTTATATTATTTCAACTTTATACATCCACGATAAATAAACGAATTGATTCTATATGAGTTCTTTTTTCCCTTACAGTACAGTATCGTAAAAAAATTTAACTTTTGTACATAAATAATTCAAAATATATTTTTGTCACGCTTACCTATCGTCGTGTTTTGTAAAACGCCTAAATACGCTTACTCAGGCACAGTCATTCAAACATGACACACACATTGTCTTTATTAAAAATACCTATCGTTATGGTCTCGTTATGGTCTCGTTTTAGCGCTGTGATGTTCAAATTAGCGAGACTGGTTATTGAATTAAAGTCGTTCGCCTCTTGACCTTTCTTATTTTGTTATCTGTTCGCATTTATTAACAAATTTATTTACAAACTAGCTGTGCCAGCAGTGTCACCCGCGTTTATGGTTAATATTATAAAGACTATTTTCGTCATACATGATTTCTATGTAACTTTAACTATTAAAGCTGCACACGCGACGGAAGCTTACAAAATGGAGTAACTTCTCCCATTTTACCAACATTTCCCTTCACTACTCTGCTCCTATTGATTGTAGCGTGATGAAAAGTATACTATAACCTGCCCAGGAGTATGAAGAATAAATGTACCAAGTTTCGTTAAAATCCGTCGAGTAGTTTTTGTTTCTATAAGGAACATACAGACAGACAGACAGACAGACAAAAATTTTACTGATTGCATTTTTGGCATCAGTATCGATCACTAATCACCCCCTGATAGTTATTTTGAAAATATATTTCATGTACAGAATTGACTCAGATTTATTATAAGTATAGATTTATACCTATGCTATTTGAGAGCGGTGGTAGCTCAATGGTAAGGACACGCGCCTCTTAACCGAGCAATGCGTGTTCAAACCCGAGCACGTACCTCTAGATTTTTTAAATCTATGTACGTATTTATACCACTAGCTCGACGGTAAGGGAAAACATCGTGATGAAACCTGCAAATTCAAACTACTTTGAATTTGTAACCATGATCCAAAAATTGTCTGGTGTCTTAGGGTTACGAAGGTCAGATAGGCAGTCGTTTCAATGTAATTACCAAACTCGCTAAATCCTGGATCATGCTCTAGGATGATGATGATTGCCTATGCTATTTATATGAACACCACCGAATCAAGAGTGTTCTCAATCAACTCCAAAAATGCGGAGGCTCTTAATAATTGCAAGGAGACCTTTTTGTGGTTCTGTGATCATTTACCAAGCGGACAGTGCACATTAATCAATTCAATTAACTTTACTAACGCGCATGTTTATGAATACGGCTGATGTTTTAAATAAAAATTGGCCTTGATGTGAATTAACATGAGACAACTTTACTATCTTCACGCCATTACCCTGACTGTAAGCAGGGAGAATCGAGTGCCATATGACACGGTCCTGACCATCTCACCCGCTCTGAAGGCTTTGGTAACATATTGTATCATTATACATTATCTGTCGAAGCTGTTAACCATCCTCAATCATCATCATCCTAGCGTTATGTCCCGTGCTTAGACGGGGTCCGCTTAGACCATGATCCAGGATTTAGCGAGTCTGGTAATTACATTGAAGCGACTGCCGATCTGACCTTCGTAACCCTAAGATAGGGGAACCAGACAATTTTTGGATCATGGTTACAAATTCAAAGTTGTTTGAATTTGCAGGTTTCATCACGATGTTTTCCCTCACCGTCGAGCTAGTGGTATAAATATGTACATAGATTTTTTTAAAATCTAGAGGTACATGCCCGGGTTTGAACCCGCACTCCTCGGTTAAGAGGCGCGTGTCCTTACCATTGAGCTACCACCGCTCCATCATCCTCAATGCAAGACCGAATATGTTGACTTTACAAACGACAACTTAACCGAAATCAATAACTGAACACGCATACAAAAGCAACAAGATCACACCGCGGCGTCGCCCAGAAACATTCGGCGCGGTTGCCAAACGGTCCGACGTCATTTTCTCCGCTGGTGCAAGGCGCGTTGCGGAACAAAGACTAGACCTAGAGCCGGCCGAGTGAATGCCACTGTCAAATGTCGTAACTCATTTTTTGCCGACTCGCAACTGAAAGCCGCAAGCGTGACTCACAGCACTCCACCTCGAACTGTTGTTTATAAAATCGCGATTACTACACGCCGATATTGTCGTAAACGTTTTCTTTATCGGAACTTTATCGTCTAGACTGTGTCAAGACGGTTTCGGAAGTGTAACTTCCGAGAGCTCGAACAATGAATTAACTTGGTGATCAATCATAGACGTGGTTTCGGATCTTAAGAATTGTGTGTTGTTTCAAATAGTCTAAAATAATGTTGAGTGAACAGTTAAAAGTGCCGTGTCGTGTATATAAATCAAATAATTTGTAATAATGTGTGCGAATATTAGAAATGTTTCTTAGTTTCTTTTCTTATTAATGACGCTGAGAATGTGTGGGCCTGTTGCGTGGAGTGTTAATTGAAAAAAAATTGCGCCGCGAAGTGGATTTCTTGTGTTTACATAACTTTCAATTAAAATCTTAATCTCATGGATTGCATTGATCAAGAATCGGCTCAGATAGAATACTTGGTTGAACGGTAATTAAACTGAAATTTGTATGCTTGATATTAAAATTATAAGCACTGTTATTAAATCGGAGTTTCGTGTGACGAATTGCTTATTTTCTTAATTCATTCTCTTATATTTACATTTATGTACATAACATCACGCCCATTATCCCCGAAGGGGTAGGCAGAGTCAAAGAGGCAGCATGCCCCTTCAACTATATTCAGCCAAATATAAAGCCGGGCTGGGTTAGATGGAAAATTGTGAAAAACCAGTGACAAGCGCCTAACCTGTTGCCTACACAATCTCACACCCAAAACCCGATATACCAATAGTCGCCTTTTACGACATGCTAGGCAAGAACCACAGTTGGCATATTCTTTTTAAGTCTCAGACCAACATGGGACAGTGGGCTGGGTTGGATGGAAGCATTTATGTGGATTGCAAAATTTTGTTGGTGTATCTACAACATTTCGTACTCGATCTTTTCCAAGACAATTCATCTGAGACTTGTTTTCCGATTTTCATAAGAAAAGCTCAAAGCGAAAGTAACTTTAAGTTTATTATCTACCTAAACACTTGAGGGAAAAACTGATTCTAATATAAAACGTTTCATAATTGTGGCTATTTCAAGGCTAATTCATATAAATATTGTAAACGCGGAAACGTGTTTTTGTTGTTTTGCTTTTCCTTCTTTCACGATGCCACCGAATAGGAAATAGATATATAATATAAATAAATAAAATAATAATGTCCTCCTAACCGATATCGGTCACGGCGGCCAATCTCAACGAGGTTTAGCCAACAGGAGATATTATAGTGCACAAGTGTGTGCGCAAATACAGATGCACTATCTGTTCCTTTACTAGTCTAGTCTGGTGAGACGGCTATTCAACATAACCGGAGAGGTCAGGCGCAGGACCAACGGCTTAACGTGCTTGCCGAGGCACAGGAGTGATTGAACCGCCAACTTCCTGACTTCGGGCTGTTACTGAGTAATTTCAATATTGAAATTCCCAGCCACAAATTTTTGGCCCAACCCGGGGTTTGAACCGGGACCTCTTGGTCCTTAGGCGGCACATGCTACCAATAGACCAACGAGGCAGATGTACCTAATATAGTCTACTGTTTAACCCTGATAAATAGATTTAATTCCCACAGGAAATAACAAAAACTAATTTGACCGCTGGCGAAGGTTAACCACTTAACAGCCAATTTAAAATTATAATGTATATTCCTCTATCACGGAGGAACATAGGTCACTCGGTAGACTGACAATGTAATAGTTAGACATGTTACTAGTCTAACTAGTCCGTTCCAGACGAGACTAGTATAATTACCAGGAAAATGCCGCTAATAGGAGGGGAGTTTTCGTCAGCAGTGGGTGGATACCAGTTAATTAGCTTGATTGATTTATTCCGTCACTAATTAAACCTAGCCCCACTTCAATATAGCTCAGTTCGAGATTAATTATTTTACATCGCAATCAGTTATATGAGAGTTATTTATGCCCCGACAACGAAGGCGTTGCTGTGGCATAATACCCCAGAAGGGAGAGTAACGAAATATGGTCAAGGGAATCGTAGAGATAATATGTAGAAAGCGAAGAATTGCGCGCGGTGGAGTGCGAGAGTCCACAAGACATGCAATATCTGCGTGCATCTTTAAGTTTCGACCAGAAAGACGAAAGATCGTCGAAGTGGCCATGGGAGGTTGTGGGCTTGTCCTTCCTCAGGGTTCAACCTTTAGGCTTTCCAAATATCATTATAGGCACTTAAGCACATAGCTAAGGCTAAGAAAATGTAACAGACGTTCAGTTATTTTCTCATCTATGCTCATATGATAAAGCTGAATAGTTTGTTTGTTTGCTTGCTTGAACGCGCTAATCTCGGGAACAACTAGTCCGATTTGAAAAAATCTTTCAGTGTTATATAGCCCATTTATCGAGGACGGCTATAGCGTATAAATCATTAACCATAAACGCGAGTGAAACCGCGGACACAGCTAGTTTATAATACTAGTAAGGGTATCAAATGTAAGTTAATCTATTGAGTTCTTCTCGTTTAGCGAAACGAAACAAAGAATGTTCAATCAAATCAACATTAATTCCTCAGTGTTTTATTCAGGAGCCTAGTTAAATAAACTATAATATTTTAGCAGTGACTCACACATGTATTCGTTTAAACAAATCATTTCGTGATGTCATGTATGTATGTATGTATTTTAAAGTTATCATTATAGTTGTTGTCCTCGTACCGTCATTCAATACTATCAAGAATGCCAATAACTACAAAGCGTAATGCTAACATTCTGTTAACTATACGAATGATTAAATATGAAGTACAGTACTCAACAGCTCAGTTAATTGACTTCTTTGTCACCTTTTCTATTAACTGTTAAAACGTTTTCCTCCTGTATGGATGGGCTCACGAACAGGTGATGTCACATTTGTGGGGAATTAAAATACTGGTAATGAGGGTATTTTGAATTAAAACATCGAAACGATGGCGTAACTGTGACTTGCGGTCTTGTCACCCTCCTCATTGGTTAGGTGTCAGACCAAACTGACATGCTGTCAACAAGGAGCCAATAGTGACAGTGATAAGATCACGAGACTCCCGCGTGCCATCTGGCGGTTTTTGTATTTTTAAAAACCCTCATTACACTGAAATTGAACTCAAAGAGAAAAAATATAATACCAATAAGGTAGGGTGTAAAAATATTCTTATTTACGTCATTAGTCTATACTTTTAAACTATACTATTATTATTAGGAGGAAAAATGTGTTTGTTTGCAGTGAATAAACTCCGAAAATACTGGACGGAATTGAAAAATTCTTTCACCAATGGAAAGCTACTTTATCAGCGAGTGACATAGGCTATATTTTATCCCCGTATTCCCTCGGGAACGGGAACTAAGCGAATGAAACCGCGGGGGGTTTCTAATGTTCTATAATTTAAAAACGATGGTGTTTTATTAAATTAAAATATACCTACATTACCGCATCCTTCTCGTAATCTCCTAAACCAGCGGGTATCACAAGATCCTTGTACAAATCGTTATTACGCTCTAATTACTCTCATTGCTCCAACCAGTGAGTCAATTAATTGCCCTCATTGTTCCACTATCGCTATACAAATTGTGTTACTTATAAAGTTCAGATAATTACGTTATTGACCGGATCGTCACGTTTCCTGACAACCCTTCCGCGTGTTTCTAACGTGGATAAACATAAACAAACAAATGCGCCAAGTATTGGTGTCGTAATATTTATAAATATTTCATACCAGCTGTGCCAGCGGTGTCACCCGCGTTTATGGTTAATATTATAAAGACTATTTCCGTCATACATGATTTATATGTAACTTTAACCATTAAGGCTGCACACGCGACGGAAGCTTAAAAAATGGAGTAACTTCTCCCGTTTTCCCAACATTTCCCTTCACTTCTCTGCTCCTATTGATTGTAGCGTGATGAAAAGTATACTATAACCTGCCCAGGAGTATGAAGAATAATTGTACCAAGTTTCGTTAAAATCCGTCGAGTAGTTTTTGTTTCTATAAGGAACATACAGACAGACCGACAGACAAAAAATTTACTGATTGCATTTTTGGCATCAGTACCGATCACTAATCACCCCCTGATAGTTATTTTGAAAATACATTTCATGTACAGAATTGACCTCTCTACAGATTTATTATAAGTATAGATATAGTTTTATAAAATAGCTATTACGAAATAGAGGAATGATGAGGAGAGATGGAGGCTCTTATTATCAAAGGCCAATACTTGGGTCGCTAGATTGGTACCGACCAAGAATGGAAAATTATTAAGTGATAAACATATTGTAAATGTTGACATTTAAACAGTCGGGTTTCTTGCAGATTTTCTTTGATAAAAATCGACATATCTCCGACTTGTAATGTAATATGAACGTTTAAGCACGTTAAGCCGTTGGTCCTGCGCCTGACCTCTATCCAGTCATGTCAAATTGTCATCTCACCGGACTATGAGAGTGAAGGACCTGTGTTTGCGCACACACTTGTGCACTATAATATCTCCTGCGCAGTTGGTTAATCCTCGTTGAGATTGGCCGCTGTGTCCGATATCGGTTAGGAGGACATTATTAATGTAAATATGAAAACAAAGTAGAGCTGTAAACTGTAGAGCGGTGGTAGCTCAATGGTAAGGATGAGCGCCTCATATGCGAGCGAAGGGTTTTGGTTCAAACCTGGGCACGTTTCCCTGGCTGGACGGAGACGTGATAGATACAAACAGGCTATGAGGAAAAGCCTTGTAAGGCTACCTGCACTTTTAAATAACTGCATGGGTAGCCATTGTCCAATTTGGCAGGTTCCTTTAGAATTCTGGGATAGGACTGGTTGTTTTAATATAAGAACTTAGACTCGCTAAATCCAGGAACATAGTCTTAAAGTAACCAAGAACGGGGCATATGGCTAAAAGATTTTGCTCAGCTGCAGTGGCGGATTTACAGTGTTGGCCGCCCTAGACCCCAGGCCATAATTCTCAGTACTAAAGCGTCATCACTTAATTTTTATCACGATTGGCCGCCTCTAATATCTTTAGGCTTTCCAAACCTACTAGGGCCTACTGGGCCTCAGGGTAAATCCGCCACTGCTCAGCTGTCAATATCAAAGTATTTATATATGGCTAGACAAAATATAAATGGCTTTTTGTTGGATTACTAAATTACTATAATCATTTGATAAGCCCGGAGCGCCGGCAGTTGTATATAATGTATTTTTAATTTCGCCGACCTCGTTGTGACTCTTGTCGTCACTGTACATGATTGGTTCTAAACTTGTTTTATGTCTTTATGTTTTCAATCGTAGTGTAATTGAATTTTACTACAGCTTCCTTTTAAATTTGCACATTTTTCTCATATGAATTAACATCGCTAGCTTGTTGACGTGGGAAATAGTGAAGAAACCTTCATATCCAGAAACTATAGATGTAACGGTATCTTTATGATTAAATATGTCTGTTCCTTCTATCTTAATCCGACTGGCCTCGGTTTGCAGTTGCTTCAACCTGACTCAATAAACCTATAATTATGGTCCACGCTGACCTAACCTTCCTCAGTTGATAGTGATGATAACGTAAGTATATTATTTGACAAGCTCGATGGCGCATTCGGTAGTGACCCTGCCCCATGCGCCAAGAGTTGTGGGTTCGATCCCCACCCAGGACAAATATTCGTATGATGAATACTTGTGTTTGTTCTGTGTCTGGGTGTTAATATCGAATATTTAAGTATATATTTGTAATACCACTGTTGATTCAGATATCCGTAACACAAGTGCTTAAGCTACTTACCTCGGAGTCAGATCAATGTATGTGATGTCGTCGGATATTTATTTATTATTTATTTATTTATTATTTATTATATTAGATTAGATGTATAAGACTGCGCCGCAAGATTGCGCTAACTCTGTTAACTTCGCCAGATGTGTTGACTCAATTCTGGAAAATGTGTTAGCGCACGGCGCTCTGCAGCACTAGGGGAATACGAAGAGCATCACGTTTAACGTTCACGTTTAACACTTTACGACTCCTAAGCGCTGTGTGCTTCGCTTGAGTTACTATGTTGACGCCACGGACTAGTAAAAAAAGAAGGACTCCACGCTGTCATACTTAGCGTGAAGCCACGTTTATACATGTGTAAGTGAGATAGTTATGAATACCAGATATCAGATATTTGTCATTTGGAGGGCTTATTATTTCAATTTGTGAGGTAAGCTGCGTGTCAAGTTGGAGCACCTGAGGAGCTTCAATGTCTAGTTAAGGGCGTGGAGTCCTTCTATGCTTACTAGTCCATGGTTGACGCAAAGATATTAGCTGAGTTACCCATGTTTAACATATAGTTTTCTCTGTTTTCCAGAAACGTGTCCAGACCACCGTCGCCGGCGATAAAGAATATAGAAACTGGCTTGGATAGTTTAGATAATGACAAGGTTTGTTCTGATATTTTATTGTATCTAGTAATCTGTATTTTTAAAAAAGTATATAAAATTTAATAGGCTATTTTCCTCAAAAAAATTTGATTATTGATATGACAAAAAATATTGCTTACGTGTTTTTTCTTTTGTTCAACAAACTAAAAATGATGAAGATACAGCGCGTTAAAGTACCGCGTGACGTCACTATTTGTGTAAAATTTTACCGTCCAAGTGATGTAAAGCGCAAAATTTCAGATCTTTGAAGCGCTATATCTTTGCAATTTTTGGAGTATCAGATAAAGCAAAAATTACGTATTTAATATTTTATTGATAATCTAAGGACTAAAAAAAATTTTTGAGGATAAAACCCAATTCAGCAGCTTTGCGAATAAAAAAGCAATTCTGATAAAATATTTTTTTGTGTCGATTCTTCATCATGTTTTCATATGTGAAGAATCGCTATTTCTTATTTCCCGTGGTCATTTAGAGAACCAGCTGAACTGAAATTGCACTACATTAAAAAAAAGCGTATTCTTCCCCCTTAGGGGATAAATGCGTGGCGGATCAGGGTGGTATTAAGATATACTTGTAGGCCCATAGTGTCATTCCCAAAGAACTTCCCAAAAACCCTTAGACCACGTAAACGAAGCCACTAGTTAATCCTAGGAGGGACATATCTTGCATATAAATATTTTTTATATTACGGTAAAATATTATATTTTTAACTAGTTTTATTATCCTGATTTAAGGAAATCGACTACAATAAGGTTAACTTTAATTGTGCTGAAATGAAGGAAATAGTCTCGTTTTAACGATTTACAATTTCAATATATCTGCGGTGCATATCGGCGTTAGGTAACTGAAAACCTGTATGATTTAGTTGCCACGTGTTTTCACTACAACTTGTAAGTTTGTAATATTGTTGTATGTTTACAAGAACTTTATTACTTATTCAGATTGACTTTGACTGGCTCGATGGCGCATTCGGTAGTGACTAGTGACCCTGCCCCATGCGCCAAGAGTCGTGGGTTATTCCATTATATCCAATATTTAAGTATATATTTGTAATACCAATGTTGATTCTGATATCCGTAACACAAGTGCTTTAGCTACTTACCTCGGAGTCAGATCAATGTATGTGATGTCGGCGGATATTTATTATTTATTTAAATATGTCAGTGAGCGGTAGCTTAAATGAAAACTCTTATATTTTAATAACAGAAAATTTTAAAATGATTATACTTGTAAATATATATTTTAAAATTAGTTTCTGTTTATTATGCTAAACTATTGCATCGCAATTTAGTATTTCTATACTTAATCTATAGATTGCATTTTTACAGCTCAAAAATGGTTTTATTAGGGGGCTGGCTGACCCTTTGACTCTGCCCTTGAAGGATTACATGTGTGATGATGTGAATGTATGTATGTGTATAAATAGAATATCAATTTTTTTAATGATATCATATATCTACTTACTGGTATACGTGTTTGTTGACTCTCATTCAAATTTGAATGTGAATATAAAATAACATAATTTTCGAGTTACAGTACATTTGAACTGAAGCTATAAAATTGTGCAATATCTAACGCATGCGATCTAGTTCTCTAAATCCTAAGACTTATCGTCCAATATTGTTTGTATACAGACTGCAAGGACAGCGCATTATGCACATAACTCTGTTTACCTCACGCGGAAGGCAACTCAACATCGGTTACCCTTCACTACCGCAGTTTTCAGAGCGATTATTTTAAAATTAATTCATCTGCTTTACCGGCCCGTTGGTCTGAGACCCTGAGCATGCGGCTAAGGGTCGAGGTTTAAATCCCGCTAGGAACAAATGTTTCGTGTGATGAACATGGGCTTTTGCACTCGAGTAGGGCGTAATAGGTTTGCATTTTCGAAAGAAAAATCTATTCAACGCGTAGGTAAATTAACTTGGTATTGCCATTCAATCGCTGCAGTACAAGTTTTGACAAGTCGCAACACCATGTGCGAAATTTAAATAAAAAAAATATTAATTTTTATATTAAGTGTGTTTCTTATTTTTGTTGAACAATTAAGAAGGGCTGAAAATATGTTATTATTTATATTAATTTTGGTTTCGCGAGGCTCAGCGAAATGAAGATTGAGAAATCCAGATTTAGAGTATCCTTTGTCCAGAAAAAGTACTCTTCCAAAAAAATCTACACTCAGCCAAAGCCACGGACACCAGTTAAAGTCCATTTCAGATTAGATGAGTTCCGTGACACTTTGAATTTGACTTTAGGAGCCATCCATAAAGTACGTCACACGTAAAGGGGGACGGAGGGGGTCTACGATGTGTGACATGGTGTGACAAGGGGTGGGAGGGGTCCTAAGTTTCGTGACATCACGTTTCAAAATCTAATATATCATAAATTGCAAAACATGTGAAAAAAACTGTAATGATTTTCGTGTGACGTACTTTATGGATGGCCCCTTATTAGTTATGCGCCCATATTGACACCCATTCGTTTTTTTATTTATTTTAATGTTAATAATAAATGTAGAAGAAGCGAAAGGTGTATGTTAGGATAGTAGTAAATGGAAAGATGTGATCTCTGCCTACCGCCATGGGAAAAAGGCGTGACATTATGTATGTATGTATGTTATTGAAAATAATCCTGATTGAAATGAAAAATAATTTAAACTACATAATAATAATGATAATACATAAAATAATAATGATCCATTTAACATATTATATAACATCACGCCCATAATCCCCAAAGGGGTAAGCAGAGTCAAAGGGACAGCAGGCACCTTTAACCACATACAGCCAGAAACTGGGTTAGATGGAAAATTGTGAAAAAGTAGTGACAAGTGGCTAGCTCGTCACCTACACAATCACACACCCAAAACCCGATATACCATTAGTCGCATTTTACGACATGCTAGGCAAGAACCACAGTTGGCAAATTCTTTTTACTAAGACCAACATGGGACAAATAATAATTAATACTGGTATTGTCACGTAAATAATTTACAGATACGTCTAAAGTGTGGATGGAAATAAGGATGTTTTGTTTTTGTATGTGTCTTATGGGACACTTTTTTTCATTTAAGTATGATGTGATAACCCCTTACTGTATTCTTTACAATTTAGGTGAAATCAAGCTATTTTTTATTTGTTAATTAAAGTTGTCAGATATAGTAATATGTGAAAAAAAAGTATGTATGTGTTGTCACTGGGTAATTCTTTTTTTTTTTTATTGAAATTTACGCGTATGAAATGTCTTTAGTGAAATATCCTAACTCGATGAAAAATGCCTGCTATATTGATTAATGAAGCTGTAAGAAAACTTTCCGATTCCTTATGCAATTAGACTTTTCCCTCTGAAGGTTTTTAAAAGGAGGCAGCACACGTAGGGGGTACAAATGATTCGATATACGTAGGGTTGCCATCTCCAAAATTTGGCAACCAGGACAACGCGTCAAAACCCGGATTTTAGAGCCTGCACATGACAACAGATTTTTTTAAACATAGTGTAATAAAATACAGTTGAAAATGATAATGAATTTAGCGGGTCGGTTAGTCGGTTGATTGCGGCGTGCGGGCACAGTGCTTGTGTCGGGGTTGCCCAAGACTTTAAATTTTTAAACCCGGACTACAAATGAAGCCCCGCCCGGACGCTCCCCGGATGTCCTCTAAACTAGGACAAATCCGGGGAAACCCGGACGGATGGCAACCCTAGATATACGTAATGGCAGCAACGTTATGTATTGTATTTTTCAATCAACAAATTATGTTGCTTAAGCAACATTGTGCATTCGCTACTGCGCTGCAGCTGCCAATCGATACAAGCGATAAGTTTGGTTTGAAACTACCGTAAAAAATTGCATTGGAGAAAGATGTTTTTTATCGCGGTAGTGGTAAAAAATACCATTAATAGAAAATATAAATGTGGTATCAGTGTAATAACTGTTTATTTTATGAAGTTGTTATGCATGATTGGTAAACCTATTTACATATGAAATGAAATAAATAAAATAGTTTACTTTTCGATACTAAAATATTGGATATTATATGATAAGAGCGGCCTGCCCAGACTTGTTTGGGTACGTTGTAAAATTTTATCCTGCTGATCCCGTGACTGCGGGAGTTTTAGTCTTTGTATATAAACCCATGACATTTGTCCCGTGTTGGTCGGGGACTTAAAAAGAATGTGCCAACTATGTTTCTTGCCTAGCATGTCATATATTTTCACCATTCATTTTTATTTGTTCAGTTTCTGTTCCCTGTGTGTGTGTTCCAGGAAATGTTCATTAATTTCCTGGGACTCCAAAGCTAAACTTAAAACTGAGCAACAGTTTGTGATTTTGTAGGCGACGAGAAACTTTTTCACAATTTTCTTTACAATACCTTAATCTTATGTCGGGTCGTGAAATTTGTGTAGAAAAATTGTATTAGCTAATGTTTGTATGCAGATAGGTAGTTTCTAGGCCAGGTCGAGCCGTGTTATCAAATAATATCCAATATTTTCTTCAAGCATTAAACTATGATAATGATAACAGATTTATATTTTATAATAATAATAATATCTTATGACTAACGTGAAAAAAAAATCTCTCGCCAATGTGAATTTTTACGTTATAGGCAAGATATTTAGTTTGCTTTTCTTCGTTTTATTGATATTAAAATACAATATTAAATGTTGCTGCCATTACGGATATCCAACTATTTGTACACCCCACCAGTGCTGCCTCTAGCGGATTTATCAAGAAAGAAAGACTAATTCGTACGATACGATACTTTTGCTGAATTCAAATTAGTAATAAATTTAAGAAGAAAATAGATAAATCGTGACTAAATTAATTAATGGAGATTACAATTTATTATTTTTACAATAATGTTAGTGTATTAAAAAAATGTTTGAACCCGAATATTTAGTTTCATAGAAAGTATGATGCATGAAAAGGAGTATTGACACTTGTAACAGAAATCATCGTAACTGTAACAGACTATAGTTCTCAATGTCAGTTACACGTGTAGTATGACAGTGACAATCGCGATGACGTCACGCAATTAGTGACGGCACGCTTCTCGTTGTGGGAACGCGAGCGCATTGTGTGTTCACGCAGCGTTGTCGGTGATGATCGTGGAACTCACAGAGCAGTGAAGTACAGTGAGGCAAGCAATACATTTTGGTATCAGGGATCTTGCTGATCTCGACCTTTCGATATCAGCGTGTCACATCAATCAGCGTCAACTTACTGCAGACAGTAAGTTAGCACAGGATATTTTGTATAAAAAAATGACTAAGACACAACGCATTTCGTCTTATGTCACAATTTTAGCGCCTAGTGACGTCAAAGCGCTCCACTCCAGAACTTTGATGCGCTATACCTTTGTAAATTATTGAGTATTAGATATAGCAAAAAATACAAATTCATTATTACCACAAAAGCTTTTATTTGTAATAATTGTATCAGGTATTTTATTTGTAACGTACGTAAAGTAGTAAATTTTTTAAATGACTAATATCATTGTCAATTTCTTTGCGAGGTTTGGATCCAATATTTACTAAGTACTTTCAATAAGACATCTAATGCGAGACTTCAAACAGCTGTTTGTAGAACAAATATAATATAACACAGCATACGCTTAGACCTGACATAGTCAAGACACGTATAGGCAGTTTCCAAGCCAAGTAGCAGTCACCTCACTGTAGTGCGGTCCACTGTGGCGCGGCGTAACATCGTCCGGCGTGTCAGCCCAATTGCTAGGAGGCCTCTGTTTATTTTAGCGCCGCGTTTATTCTAAGGCTTCAAGTACACGACGCCGGAACCGCACCGGCGCCGGACCGCATGTTTGTGTGTACAAATTAATATCGCGCCTGCGCCGCACCGGCGCTGCGCTGTAATCGTTGTTTAACTTAGCATCAAAATTAAACACGCGGTTTCGGTCCGGCGCCGGTGCGGTTTCGGCGTCATGTACTTGAAGCCTTAAGCGAGATCTAACTAGCTCGCGGCGCGGCGCTCGTTGCGATTATGAGTTAAGCAACGCATGCGGTGATAGTCTATCGGATGGGTGACCGCTTTAAAAATAACTACGGTTGTCACGAATATAGGCGTGTGAAATTCAACTATGGTTCTAGTATGGTATATGTTTATCCAGTAATAGCACCAACATAAGACTGAAAACCTAATGAGTACGACTTGATGCGACCACAAGTCCTCAACCTTTCAAAAGTATCTAAGTTAGACTTTATTAAGTAGCTTTTTGTAATTAACTAGGAGTAGACCACGATTGTAGGGGGCACTGGGATGACTCTATTTGAGAAATGATTTCCTATTGTAAGACATGCGGTGTAAAATACATACAAAACATCACGCCCATAATCCCCGAAGGGGTAGACAGAGTCAAAGAGGCAGCAGACCTCTTTAACCACATTCAGCCAAAACCAAAACTGGTTTGGGGTAGATGGAAAATCGTGAAAAAGTAGTGACAAGTGGCTAGCCCGTCGCCTACACAATCACATTTTAACCAGGAAGCCATTTAGCCTAAAAAGCCTTTATAAAACGATCGGCCCTATTGGTACGAGGCACCCAACTGAGCCGTGTGACGTCACTAAACGCATCCGCCGCGTGTTGCAGGGCAGCAACTCGTCACTGCACGTGGCGTCGCAGTCCGACTCCGCGTCGGTGTCCAGCGCCACCGACCTGGTCACCATCGTCAACGCGCCGCTCAAGGGCGACAAAGTAAGATAACACCAAAATTGTTCTTATACAAAGCAGCTGAAACGGAAAGCAAAGGAACGGTGGTAGCTCAATGGTAAGGACACACGCCTCTTAACCAAGGAGTGCGGGTTCAACCCGGGCATGTACCTTTAGATTTTTCATAACTATGTACGTATTTATACCACTAGCTCGACCGTGAGGGAAAACATGATCCAAAAATTATCTGGTTCCCATATCTTAGGGTTACGAAGGTCAGATCGGCAGTCGCTTCAATGTAATTACCAGACTCGCTAACCTGGATCCTGATCTAAGCGGACCCCGTCTAAGCACGGGACATAGCGCTAGGAAGATGATGACAAAGCAGCTGAAACGCTCACTACACAAATTATATGGTTCAATTCCCAAGGAAATAGCTCCGGCACTAGTACCACGGAATTCAGGATTAACGATTGTACCAGAAACACGCATACCAGAGACAATTGCGGCGTCTCCTTTATGCTACTAAACCGCAGACGAGCATACGGCCCGTTGCTTCATACCTTAAGAATCCAGAGGTATCTAAAATCCATGGGGGGGTCCAGATCTCCGAAACTCTTGCGAAACACCTGTTTCGCAAGAGTTTCGGAGATCTGGATCTTTAGTACCTACTAAAGATGTTGGTACTTAACGCTTCAGCCAGGCTATTCATGTTCTAGCACAGTGGAACCTACCACCTACCATAGATCTTGACTGTGACTTGGAGTTTGATTGGCCCGATTGTCGACTGGTCAGGACCCTAGTCACGAAACCGAGGGTAGCGGGTTCGAATCCCGCTAGGGGCAAAGGTTTCGTGTGACATATGTACTAGAGTCATGGATGTTTATAAACATATTTAAGTATGTTTATCCGTTCACCTAGTATCCATAGCACAAGCATAAGCTTAGTTTGAAACTAGGGAATTGGTGTGTCAGTCTGGAGAATTTATTATTTATTTATTTTATCTATAGTTCTAGATACTCCATTGATTCTGGCACTGAAATAAGCTCTTAAGTATGTCTTATTCTTATTAAAACCTTAAATAAGATACATATTATACAGATCCGATTATCCGTAGATAGAATGAGATGTGGGTGGAGTAAAGTCGTAGGACAATGGATATGGCCACGACCCTCGAACATGAGGGTGCGACAAGATATAATTAATTAAAATAATGGTATTTAAAGCATTGGCAGAGCCTCCGTTTCCCGCGTAACCTCAAAACGGTTTTTATTTCTGATTCCTAATTTTTCCCTCTCTTCCAGCAGGTAACATCGCCCAACCCCGGCTTGCGGAACGTCGACGGGGGTGGAGGGAGGACAAAGAAAAAGAGCTGGTACAACTCCCTCTACCCCACGTACAAGAGCAAGTCCGAGGACTTCAAGAGGCTGTTCAAAGATCTCCCTGATGATGAGAGGCTTATAGTTGGTGAGTGTCTTAAAATGGTCCCTCACCGGTAACATTGACCTGTAATGTAACGTTACAGATTAGAGAATTACATGACTGAGAGAGCATTACAGTGCGCAATTGTGGTTTTTTAAAAATACAAAATCCGCTAGGTGGCACGAGGGAGTCTCGTGGTCTTATCACTGTCACTATTGGCTCATTGAACTAACAAATGAGAAGGGTGACAAGACCGCACGTCACAGTTACGTCATCTATTGGATGTTTTAATAAAAAAAAACCCTCATTGTAATGATACAATTCGAGTATTACATCAGTGAGGGGGCAGAACCGAGCATTACAGGGAGGTAGTATTGTAACGTAATGCTCAAAATGGAATCTTAATTGGAAGGGACCACCAGAATTATCATTTTTCTAGCTTGGTGCCTCCTTCATATTCGCAGATGATCAAAGGACACTAAATAATTACCTTTGATCAATTAGGTGAAAATAGTAGAATAGACCTTTTGCCAGGGTATAATAGGACCATGATCCAGCAATTTAGCCAGTCTGGTTATATACACTTAAGAACCTTCTAACTTCGAAACTCTTATTTAGAGATATTATTAATTTTCTTGGTCCAAAACATTGTGGCTTAGTTTTTCATACATAACATGACGCCCACAATCCCCGAAGGGGTAAGCAGAGTCAAAGGCCCACCAAGACCATTTAACCACATTCAGCCAAAAATAAAACCGAGCTGGGTCAGGTGGAAAATTGTGAAAAAGTAGTGATAAGTGGCTAGCTCATCGCGTACACAAACACAATCACATACCCAAAACCCGATATACCATTAGTCGCCTTTTACGACATGCTAGGCAAGAAACACAGTTGGCAAATTTTTTTTAAGTCCCAGACCAACATGGGTCAAATTAGTCACCCCCGTCTCACCGGACTATGAGAGTAAGGAACAGAATGCGTCTGTGTGTGCGCACACACTTGTGCTGTATTAAATACAATAGCTTCCGCCTAGTTGGCTAATATCCATTGAAATTGGCTGCCGTTAAAATCATTATTAGACGATTCTTATTACTGCAAGGGGGATGAGTTGTATGTATATATGATAGTCCGGTCAATCTAGACCAAATAATGAGAGTGAAGGTACATAAAATCCCAACAAGCCAAGTCCCAGACCAAATATTATGACGATAATAATTTTTATCTTAGGTACTTTTATGATAAAACGCACCGTTTTGCTGAAAATCGCGAAAAACTCATTTTTTTTACCTTTGACCTTGAATATATTTTTTTCCATACACGGGAATGATGGGGAACTTTTAAATATTATATAAATCAATTAATAAATTCTCCAGACTGGCACACCAATTCCCTAGTTCCAAACTAAGCTTATAAGCTTGTGCTATGGATACTAGGCGAACGGATAGACATACTTAAATACGTTTATAAACATCCATGACTCGAGTACAAATGTCCATGTTCATCACACGAAACATTTGCCCCTAGCGGGATTCGAACCCGCGACCCTTGGTTTCGTGGCCAGGGTCTCTGACCAATCGACCGACGGGCCTGTCAAATATTATGTAAATAATTCTTTAAATATTATATATGTATATGTAATTATAAAAAAAATCTTTAAATATTTTATATAATTATGTTTTGAACAATTTTACTGATTATCAGCTTGTTGGGATTTTATGCACCTCCGAATGTCTAAATTGACCGGAGTGTATCTATGTTCGTATGTGACCATTGCAGACTACTCGTGCGCGCTTCAGAAGGACATCCTGGTGCACGGGCGGCTGTACGCGTCGCAGAACTACCTGTGCTTCTACGCCAGCATCTTCGGCTGGGAGACGTCGCTGTCGCTGCGCTGGAAGGACGTCACCGCCATCACCAAGGAGAAGACGGCGCTGGTGAGTCCCTTACCAATACAGCTGGCAACCAGATTATACATATCAGGGCCCCTAGGCAAATAGGGGGTATTTCTAATTTCCTAAAATATATTTTCACTCACTATAAGCCTTTTCCCTCGTATCCCCCTCTATAATGCGGTACTCAAGCTTCCGATGACCGGAGAGAGGTCAGGCGCAGGACCAACGGCTTTACGGGTCCGGCCGTTATGCCCCCATTCCGGGTTGCCCCCGGCCGGTATGCCCGCACATTGAAAAATTTGTTATTCCGGTTTGCCCCCGGCCGCGTTGCCCCCACAGTTCCTCTTTTTGTCATGATATTCGATTCAGTACAAGATTTCAACAGTATTTGCTCAAGAATCTTGTTAAATAGAAAATGGGGGCAACGCGGCCGGGGGCAAATCAATAACAAATGTTTCAATGTGGGGGCTTGCCAGCCTGAGGCAACGCGGAATGGGGGCATAACGGCCGAACCCGGCTTTACGTTCTTTCCGAGGAACGGGCGTGTTAAGCTCTTTGTCGCCCGGGCCTAAAACAGGCTTTAGTCCGTTTACTCCGCCACTGATTAAGATTATTATATTTATTAAGATTTTTCGACCCCTCCCTCCCCTCCATTTAAGTTGTTACGTAGTATTGACAAATATGATTTTTAATAATTTCACAGGTAGAAAGTGCATCAAATAAAAATAATTTCGAGTCGACATAATTATGTAGTTCGAACAAATGTGAGATTTCTCGGCGAAATCAACTACGTGACAAAAATCTAAGTCACCCTCTCCGCCCCAGTGACTTAGCGTAGTATTAAGACCTCCCCCCCTACGGGTACGTTCCCTTATGGCAAACAACAATGTCATATCTCCCCACTCCCCGCAGGTGATACCGAACGCGATCCTAGTATGCACAGATGTCGACAAGCACTTCCTGACGTCGTTCTCCGGGCGCGACAAGGCGTACCTGATGCTGTTCCGGATATGGCAGAACGCGCTCATGGACCAGCCCAAGACCAGCCACGAGATATGGCAGTGGGTAAGTACACGAGCAGTTTGTTTGTTTGTCTCGTTGAGAAAAGATTGGCTACCGAGTTTCTTATAGTTAAAGTATGTGTAAGTAGGTAGATGACAGTTTTTTTTTAATAATATCCGACTACGTCACATACATTGATCTGACTCCGAGGTAAGTAGCTTAAGCACTCCGCCCTGTGCTGGGCATTGTTGGCATTGCCCAAGTTTCGATACTGCTTGATCAAGAGTGGTCTACATACAATTCCAGTTACGATTGCAGAGAAATTTTATTTACCTTACAAAACATCGTTTTACCTTTGACTTTTATATTAAATGGGGACATTATTTTTTAACAATTTTCCAGCCCAGTTTTGTTTTCGGCTAAATGTGGTTCAAGGGGCCTGCTGTCCCTTTCACTCTGCCTACCCCTTCGGGGATTATGGGCGTGATGTATGTATGTGTATTATTTTTAAATGAATATATTTTTTTTTCGAATTCAAAATTACATAAAATGAAAATTATATAAATAAATGTCCGACGACATCACATACATTGATCTGACTCTGAGGTAAGTAGCTTAAGCACTTGTGTTATGGATATCAGAAACCACAGTGGCATTACAAATATATACTTATGGATATGAATATGGATCGTAGCAAATGGAAGTACGTGATCTCTGCCTACCCCCATGGGAAAAAGGCGTGACATTATGTATGTATATATACTTAGATTCATTTGCCAAGCTCAAAACAATTTTAAACCGTGCCTGGTTTCAGGTTGCTACTTAATTAAGTTTTATTATATTTTTTTTTGTCTAGCTGTCCCGACATACTTTGTTCTGTCGACAATGACTTGATTTGATGTTTTTTTTTTTTTTCTTTATACTTACCTTTAATTTAGTATTTAGCAGTAAGTTTTTTCTTCACTGTTTGCAAGTTGTGTTCACCTTAAAAGTTTGTTACATTTAAATAGATTAATAGTTATTATATGATATACTAGCTGTGCCAGCGGTGTCACCCGCGTTTATGGTTAATATTATAAAGACTATTTCCGTCATACATGATTTCTATGTAACTTTAACCATTAAGGCTGCACACGCGACGGAAGCTTAAGAAATGGAGTAACTTCTCCCGTTTTCACAACATTTCCCTTCACTACTCTGCTCCTATTGATTGTAGCGTGATGAAAAGTATACTATAACCTGCCCAGGAGTATGAAGAATAATTGTACCAAGTTTCGTTAAAATCCGTCGAGTAGTTTTTGTTTCTATAAGGAACATACAGACAGACAGACAGACAAAAATTTTACTGATTGCATTTTTGGCATCAGTATCGATCACTAATCACCCCCTGATAGTTATTTTGAAAATATATTTCATGTACAGAATTGACCTTTCTACAGATTTATTATAAGTATAGATAGTTGATGTGATGTAAACAAACACTGGAGAACCTCAATAAATAAATAAATAAATAAATATTAACACCCAGACACAGAACAAACACAACCATTCATCACACGAATGTTAGTCCTGGGTGGGGATTGAACCCACACCTTTTAGGGCATAGCTCTACCCTATGCGCTAAAAGGTCACTACCAAATGCGCCATCGAGCAAGTCAAAATTATATAGCACATACATACATAACATCACGCCCATAATCCCCGAAGAAGTAGGCAGAGTCGAAAGGGGCAGCAAGCCCCTTCAACCACATTCAGCCAAAAATAAAGCTGGGCTGGGTTGTATGGAAAATTGTGAAAATGCAGTGACAAGCGGCTAACCTGTCGCCTACACAATCACACACCCAAAACCCGATATACCATTAATCGCCTTTTACGCAAGCTAGGCAAGAACCACAGTTGGCATATTCTTTTAAAGTCCCAGACCAACATGGGACAGGGCTGGGTTGGATGGAAAGCTGTGCAAAAAGGAGTGACAAGTGGCTAGCTCGTCGCCTACTCAGTCACATACCCAAAAGCCCGTAAACCATTATTATTATATAGCACGCTTGAGTATAATCGCCACGTTGCCGCCCCACCCCATTTGCGGCGCTCCGCTAACACCTAATCCGATATACGGCATTAATATTAATTGGTGACCTGACGCCGCGCCATCGTTCACGTTTATACTATGTGCATATTTCCGATTTCGATTTCATATAAGGTTGCCAGCCATTCAGGCGCACTGGGGTGGACGTACTCCCAACGAGGTACATGATGAATATATCTTTATATATATAAATAATTCGGTGGCGGAGCAGTGGTAGCTCAATGGTAAGGACACGCGCCTCTTAACCGAGAAGTGCGAGTTGAAACCCGGGCACGTACCTCTGGATTTTTCAAATCTATGTACGTATTTATACCACTAGCTCGACGGTGAGGGAAAACATCGTGATGAAACTGACAAATTCAAACAACTTTGGATTTGTAACCATGACCCAAAAATTGTCTGGTTCCCATATCTTAGGGTTACGAAAGGTATATCTGCAGTCGCTTCAATGTAATTACCAGACTCGCTACATCCTGGATCATGGTCTAAGCGGACCCCGTCTAAGCACGGGACATAACGCTAGGAGGATGATGTTATGTATGTGTTGTATGTCACAGCCCTGCTTGTAAATTTGTAACAAAATTTCCACCGGTACACGACACGTGTTGTTTGCCGAGATGTGGAATACTGAGATATTGTAATGTGCGCCGGCGCAGCGAAAGCGCCGGACAAAGAGCGGCGGCCTCATTCGCGATGTGGGACTAAAGCTCTCTCCGATTATACACAGGATTGTGGACTTCCATCACCATCTACTTGCACAATCCAATAATAATACAACACACAAATATATATTATTTTTCCAAAATGCATTATAACTTATGCTTACTTAAGTTAGGGGTTACAGAATCACTTAATAATAATAAATCTACACTAATATTACAAAGAGATTGACTAAACAGATATACAATGCGAAAGTGGAAGGATGTAGGAGCCGCGGAAGGCCCAGGCTCACCTACCACGACCAGATTGGTCGTGTATTAACAGAAGGTGATGTTAGGAGTCATAAAAACCGTAGAGGTTGTATGAAAAGGATTGAATGTTAGGTGAGTGAGGTGTGTAAGGATCGTGCCATATGGCGTTTGGTTCTCTCTGCCTACTCCGTTAGGGAAGTGGCGTGAAGTTTAGTTAGTTAGTTAGTATTATTAAGAGGAAAAAATTTATTGTTTGTTTGTTTGCATTTTTACTGGCTCGATGGCGCATTCGGTAGTGACCCTGCCCCATGCGCCAAGAGTTGTGGGTTCGATTCCCACCCAGGACAAACATTCGTATGGTGAATACTTGTGTTTGTTCTGTGTCTGGGTGTTAATATCCAATATTTAAGTATATATTTAATATTAATAATAAATTATTTTAATAATAATTCTTACACCAATAGAAAGCTACTTTAACGGCGAGTAAATTAAGCTATATTTTATCCCCGTATTCCCACGGGAAGGGGAGCTATGCGGGTGAAACCGCGGAGCGCTGTTAGTAGTATGATTAATCGTATGATCTACTTACTCTACGCATTTCAATAAAAAAACTACTATTTGATCCTATTAAATAATGTTAGTCTGGGATTTCAAAATATCCTTCTAATTATGCTCCTTGCCTACCATGTCGTAAAAAGCGTCCTATGAGATAAAATTTGACTGGCACGATGGTGTATTCGGTTGAGACCCTGCCTCATGCGCCAAGACTTGTGGGTTCGATTCCCACCCAGGACAAACATTCGTATGATGAATACTTGTGTTTGTTCTGTGTCGGGGTGTTAATATCCAATATTTAAGTATATATTTGTAATACTACTGTTGATTCTGATATCCGTAACACAAGTGCTTAAGTAAGTGACTTCGGAGTCAAGTCAATGTATGTGATGTCGTCGGAAAAAACAAAGAAATTATATATTTGAGACATAATGATGTATTTTAATTTGAGACGAGCTATCCACTTTTCATTGTACATACTTATTACACTTTAGATGTACATTTACTTACACTGCTTATTGACAAATTTCGACATACTCAGGCCAATTTTGTTTTTAGCTAAAGTGATTGAAGAAGCTGCTTAGTGTACGCTAACAACCCTTCGAGGATTAAGGGAGTAATTATATGTTGTTACGAATTATAAAATGCAGAGAAAGATTAATGAACCATTAAATTAGAATAAAATAATCTTTATCTTTCAACATCAGTCAGACAGAGTATTTCGGAGATAACAAATAGCCAATATTTGACTTGTGTACGATGTGACGTAAATTTGTACGCCTGAAATTGTAAATAAAGCGCAATGCACAACGACCTCATTAAAAAAAATCATGTCGGCGACATAAGCCCGCTCGACATGCCGGCGGCTTACGTACGCAAGCGCTCAGTTGCCCGGCGATATTCGAGCGGTCAACTCGCTAACTGCCAAATAAGTTCCTTATCTTAAGCCGCCGATGAAGTTTTCCAACGTGCAATGAGTAAAGCCGTCAACTAGCCCGTTGACAAAATGTTGCCGAGCCAGGCCGACGGGTCGGCGGCTTCGGTGTGAACAAGCACGTTCGGTCGTACATCGCTTCAGACCGCATCAACTGGCCTTCGCTGTGTCCAATCAAATAGTGCCGGCTCCCTTATCGCATTGTGACAAGTTTAATTTCCTCAAACTGCGCTAAAATGCGAGCTCCCGAATAATTTCGTGTTTGCGATCAGCGATCAGGGATGCCACAATCAAATAGCCAGTTATAATTTATTATACGGTAAAAACTAACTAACTAACTAAACTTTACACTACTTCCCTAGCGGAGTAGGCAGAGAGAACCGATATACGGTAAACATTACGAAAACATTTTATTTTTACGATTTTACGTGTCAAATATTTTGGGTACTATAAAGATTAGGGACAGAGTTATTTGATTTGTACGTTTTTTTTATTTAAAAATAAAAAATTCTGCTTGGCTCCAAAAACAGAGGAGGCCAAACTGCTATACCTACGTACGTACAACACAAAAAAATTACCTACCTTAGTCAAATGCCGTAGTAAAGATATCAGCATTTCAACGCAATTTTTCAACAACATTTACAGAAAATATTACACAATTAGATTTAACATTTAACTGGGATAGACTTCTTAAATAAAAAAGACTTCAACACAATCATTTTTTTTTTGTAACTTATAGCCCTAATCATCTTTACTATCTATATACATAAAAATGAATTGCTGTTCGTTTGTCCCGCTTAAACTCAAGAATGGCTAGGCCGATTTTGCTAATTTTAGTTTTAATATATTATATACATATTTGTATTTTTACAAGGAAGGTTTGTACGTTAAGTAAATATGGAAAGATTGCGAGGCAAATAATAAAGAAAATTTGAAAATGGGGCGTTACGAAGTGCGCCGGGTCAGTTAGTTTTAAAAATATAAGTACATACGAAAGAAATAACAAAATGCGGCAGACCCGCTTGCACTTATACATTTTCTAATATACCACTGTATTCATCCATCCATCCATCTTTATATTTATTATACATTGATACTTACCTACAGGTCATATTATGCAAAATCCAATCACTTGTCCATTGAGCCGCAAACACCTGATCATACAAACAAAAAAAGAATCTTTCACATACACGTAATAATGCAGTAACGAGGTCGATCGATAAATTCATTTTTATTATAATATTAATCGCGGTAAAAATTATTGAGTATAAAACAATCAATTGATCTTTGGAACGAGATATTTTTAACTAATGTGAATCGGCTTATCATAATCATATTGTCTATACAACAGAGACAATAGAGTGAGAGGATTTATAGAAGGTAACTTTTTATTTAATGACTGGCATTTCTCGCGGTTTTCCCCGCGTTTATGGTTAATGTTATATAGTTTATGGTTAATGTAATATTTTTAAATTCGGACCAGTAATTTCTGAGATAAGCGCGTTCAAGCAAACGAAGAACAAACTCTTCAGCTTTATATATTAGTATAAGATTATTCTTATTTATTGAGGGATCACAAAACTCAGACAGAAATTAAGTTGACTTATTAATCCTTTCATTCATTCATTTATTTATATAAAGATAACATAGATCAAATTTGTTAGTAATACTTACTTACTACTATGTTAGTAATTACAGAAAAAAGTAAAAATAGGTAACTCATTAAAAATATTTAACTCTGTGTGTGAAGAATTTCAGCTAATTCAAAACCGATAAACATTCAAATATTATTGAAACGTTTATAATATAATATTAACAAGATGCGCTTTTGTCCGCATCATGCCGGGGCGAGGTTCTTAAACCACGAGACTTGACTTGACTAAGCTGCTACTAAGCTGTTTATCCAGTATAATATCTATCAGTCAGGATAAAGTTTGAAGATATGGATAAAGATACATGACAAAGAGAGCAATGAGTATGCATGTTAGTGGATGGAGAAAACAAAATTCAAAATGTCTTCATTTTTGTAGGCCTCAAAAAAGCACTTATAAATCGTTAATTTAACTTAAAATCTATAGCATTGTGAATCTACCACCGGTTCGGAAATTTGATTCGTCCGAGCAGATACCGGCAAGAAACTTGGTAATTACTCTTTTCACCGTTAAAATATAGAAGACTTCTGCCCGCGGCTTAGCTCGCGTGGCACATCAATGAAACGAAGCCTATATGTTATTCGGGTGTATGAACTATATCATTCTAAAGTTTCGTTTAAATCCATTCAGTAGTTTTTTTTGTGAAAGAGTAACAAACATCCATCCATACATACAAACTTTCGCATTTATAATATTAGTAGGATAATAACGGTAGGAAGATGACCATGATGGAGGTTTCTGTTTAAAGAAAGTAAAGACTGACCGTACTTGTGGTAGCCCTATAGGGCTGGTGCGAGAGTTTTCACGAGATGGAACCGTTTCCTCCCGCCAAGGCCGGCGGCCTGCGCTGGCGCGGCCAGTCAGCCGGCCCCCGCCGACTCACGCGCACCCTTCCGCTGATTTCAGTATTTTTCACGCGCACATAATAAAACGGTTGCTGTTTTGTACGTGATGCGAGTTTATCTATCTGAATATAAACATTTTTGTGGATAACTATTTAAAATATATTTGGATTTTTAATAATTTTTTCTTTAAATTCGATCGGATTTCGCGAATTTAACTAAACATCTTGTTGCTCGGATTTTTTGAACACTCGAGGAAAACACATTTATTCGTTTTTATTATAATCGCTTTTGGTAAGTTCTTCGGATCCTTTAGTGCTTTTATTAAGTATAATATTATATGTATGGACATGCCTTTTTTTTATATTGTTACTGCCATTTTCTCTGATAATAATATTGTCATACATACATAATATCACGCCCATAATCCCCGAAGGGGTAGGCAGAGTCAAAGGGGCAGCATGCCCCTACAACCGCATTCAGCCAAAAATAAAGCCGGGCTGGGTTAGATGGAAAGCTGTGAAAAAGGAGTGACAAGTGCCTAGCTCGTCGCCTACTCAGGCACATACCCAAAGCCCGTAAACCGGAGGATAGGACAATCAAGCAGTCGACATTATACTTTAGTATATCCTTAAACAGTGGCGTAATGTTCTGTACTTAATGATTTTTGTTTACGGAAAAACCCATCATCGTTGAACCAACGCTCCTCATGGTCAATTAAGGATATACTAATTCCTGAACATACCTAACTCGTTGGACCATTATAACTTGTACTGCTATTTCAATAAAGTTCATAATTGCATACAACTAATTTTCAGGCGTTTTTGTAATAAATTGTAATGAGGGCTTCCGAAAATTATATACACCAATAGGCACGGCTAAGAGGCCCGATAAAACGTAATAATAATAAGAAATCCTACTGAGGACGAACCAATCGTTATGATTACAAGAGCCGTGAACTGAATCATGATTCATCATCCGCTTGCCCTTCTCCCAGGTCATCTGTGGTCGGCGCAGCATGTCTTCCTCTTCCATACGTCCCGGTCAGCCGTCATCAAGCTATCCACTCCCATTTCACTCATATCATCTTTCACACAATCCATCCATCTCTTATTTGGCCTTCCTCTTCCTCTTCATCCACTAACATTCATACTCATCACTCTCTTTGTCACATGTCCTTCCTGTCTTCTCATCACATGCCCGTACCAAGACAAACCTCTTTTCGTTTCCTCTCATCTTATGCATCACTGGTGCCACTTTCATGCTTCAACTGAATCATTATTACAGATGTTTAACCATGATCCAGTTTTTCTAGACTTTTGTCACTTAAGTATCCAGGTTTTCTGTCGGTTTCTGCTTCGTCGAGATAGTTACATAAATATTTTATGACTTACATATCATTACGTCCGTAATCCATGAAGGGTTAAGCAGAGTCAAAGGAACAGATAGCCCCATTAACAGGGTTAGATGGAAAACTGTGAAAAAGTAGTGACAAGTGGCTAGTTCGTCGCCTAAAACAATCACACATACAAAACCCTATATACCATTAGTCGTCTTTTATGACATGCCAGGCGAGGAACTGCTAAAAGTGATGAAAGATTAACCAGAGCATTAAGCTACTATCTACGATTGAATGAATGAAAAAATAAGTGATTTATTTTCCATCTAACCCAGCCCTATTGTGCCATCTCTCTGTGGTTCTTGCCTAGCATGTCGTAGAAGTGTATCGGGTTTTGGGTATGTGATTGTGTGGGCGGCAGGCTAGCCACTTGTCACCGCTTTTTCACAATTTTCCATTTAACCCAGCCCAGTTTTGTTTCTGGCTGAATGTGGTTGAAGGGGCCTGCTGCCTCTTTGACTCTGCCTACCCCTTCGGGGATTATAGGCGTGATGTTATATATGTATGTATGTATTTAATTATTTGTTCAAACCATATTTCATTATTAAACTACAAAAAAGTAGGCAATTACAGTCTTAAGCTAGTTATATAATGCTTAAGACCTTGTTTAATTACTAGGCAAGTACAAACTACTACCTGAACTGTGGTCTAGCCTGTATCTCAAGCAGCAGCTCTTCCTACCCGTAAATAGTTAAATGTTAATAATAAATTGGCAGTTCATAAATTCAAATAAAAACAATGACGAAAAACCGAGATCATTGTCCAACAAACATATTTTTGAAATATTAGAAGCCAACAAACAATATTAGGGTTTATTTTTCAGAACTAGGATTGTGTACAAAAAGAAAGAAGGAAGTCATTCCAGTCATACGAGCGATTCATGTTAATTTTGAATTGATTACCACTGCCTTTGTTTCGTCTTGAACATTGGGCTGATGAGTTCGAGACCTATCAGTCCGACCAGGACTAACCTGTCCATTGTTCTGCAGGTGCACAGCTGCTACGGTGAGGAGCTGGGCTTCAACTCTGACGACGAGGGCTACGGGCGCGACTTCCCTGAGGAGGCGGCTGCGCTGCCGCCCGACAACGTCTCTGAGGTAAGTTATAATAAAATAATACAATTGATTTATTGACTGGCACAACCATTCCCTAGTTCCAAACTGGGCTTATGCTTGTACTATGGATACTAGGTGAATGTATAGACATACTTAAATACGTTTATAAACATCCATGACTCAAGAACAAAAGTCTATCTTTATAACATGAAACATTTGCCCCTAGCGGGATTCGAACACGCGACCCTTGGTTTCGTGGCCAGGGTGTCTGACCACTCGACCAACGGGTCAGTCGATATAATTGTACACTTAATTACTTGTAAAAGTAAACACTAATGACACGCCAATGGGGATGTTGACTGGCAATGTCAATTGAGATACTTTTTAAAAGTTTTCAAAACGCAATAATTTCATAAAATATTTTCATGGGCTTGACGGTTTATGACGTCACTAGTTTTTCTAGTCAAATGACTAACAATTAAACAGTTTTTGTAAAATTTTAAATCGTATGCTCAATATAATTCAAAATCAATAAGGTTATACAATATACTACGATACTTTATTTTACGGAATTGATATTTCAAATTGAAATATAAATGGTGACAACATCCCCATTCCTCATTATCCCCTAATAGGGTAGGCATGGGCGTACTTTTTCACAATATTCTATCTAACCCAGCCCAGTTTTGTTTTTGGTTAAATGTGGTTAAAGGGGCCTTCTGCCCCTTCGACTCTGCCTACCCCTTTCAGGGATTAAGGGCGAATGTTACGTTTGTTTTGTTCTATTTACTATAAGAACCTATAAATAATACTGTATTATTTGACTGGCTCGTTGGCGCATTTCGGTAGTGACCCTTCTCCATGCGCCAAGAGTTGTGGGTTCGATCCCCACCCAGGACAACATTCGTGTAATAAATACTTGTGTTTGTTCTGTGTCTAGTCTGGGTGTTAATATCAAGTATTTAAGTATGTATTTGTAATACCATTTTTTATTCTGATATCCGTAACACAAGTGCTTAAGCTACTTATCTCGGAGTCAGATCAATGTATGTGATGTAGTCGGATATTTATTTATTTATTTATGTATGTGGATACATAATAATGTATCCACATACATAAATAAATAAATATCATCTATCACGCTGTTGTGTGTTCACGAAACGCTGCTTGAGGAGTAACAGAATTTATTGGGCTCGCTACAGAGCTTGAAGGCCCTTTTTCTACGATAGGATAGGATTTAGGATATTTCAAGAGTTTTCGGAGCCCATGTTGGTCTGGGACTTAATAAGAATGAGCCAATTGTGTTTCTTGCCTAGCATGTCGTAAAGGCGACGAATGGTATCGGGTTTTGGGTGTGTCAGTGTGTAGGCGACGAGCTGGCCACTTGTCACTTCTTTCCTTAAATAGAATACTAAGATAGGTCATTAAGCTTTCACTTTATGGATCCTAGCTGAAATAAATGCGTTTAGTTATTTTATTATTTTCATCCAACCCAGCCCACTGTCCCATGTTGGTCTGGGATTTAAAAAGAATATGCCAATGTGTTCTTAATAATAATGTGTTCTATTAAGAACACATTGGTATATTCTTTGCGACTAATGGTATATCGGGTTTTGGGTGTATGATTGTGTAGGCGACAGGTTAGCCGCTTGTCACTGCTTTTTCACAATTTTCCATCTAACCCAGCCCGGTTTTATTTCTGGCTGAATGTGGTAGAAGGGGCATGCTGTCCCTTCGACTCTGCCTACCCCTTCGGGGATTATGGGCGTGATGTTATGTATGTATGTATATATGTATTTATTTTATTATTTTATTATTTTATTTCTCCTAATTTTCCATCTAACTCGGCCCAGTTTTATTTTGTGGCTGAACGTAGTTAAGGGGGCTACCTGTCCCTTTGGCTCTGCATACCCCTTCGGGGATTAATGGCGCATGATTATACCTACACTTAAACGAAAATTTTCGGAAAGAACGTATTTAGATTTCGCATTGGCTTGAATCCCAATTATGTGAAAAGGAAGGTACCATTTTTTTTAGATTCCTTGGTGAATTATTCTTGACTTCTTATGTATTTGTATAAGGTACCCGATTGATGAGGTACCCAACCTTTTTAGGCTTGACCTTTATTCCGCTTTTAAGTGCGTCGCGTCTAAAAACGTAAAATGAATTTTTTCAAAATGATATTATTCAGTTTAATACTATTATATCTTATCGTAACGCGATAAGGAAAGAATCACAAAGCCAAATGTTATCAACCTGACGTTGAAATATAGAGAATGGTGATTGTTGCGTGCTCCATTCATAGCAAAACATTGCCAAGCGGTGTTGCCAGCATTCGCTTGTACAATCAAACCATTGGTGTAGTTGCAGCCAATTGAAATGAAATGAAATGATCTTTATTTACGTAGGCTCGAATAAGCACTTATAAATCGTCACTTATCAATTAATTTATATACTTTTATTGGAGCTATCAATTAGCAATCTTTGCATTATAAGATTTTATTTGATAATGACTAATTGTGACGTCATGCTCCTACACTCATACAAACAGACAATGGCGTATAAAAATGTATAAATATGATCCCTGCTGCCCCTTCGACTCTGCCTACCCCTTTGGGGATATATGTGTTACAAAAATATTATAACAATATTTTTGTGTGCTCAATAAATATATTTTTTACAAACAATAAGAATAAAAAATAAATATATACTAGCTTCTGCCCGCGGCTTCGCTCGCGTAGTTAATCGATGCCTATATGACATATAGATAGCCTATATGTTATTCTGGTGTATGATCTATATTATTCTAAAGTTTCATTAAAATACATTCAGTAGTTTTTTTTTGTTAAGAGTAACAAACATCCATCCATACATACAAACTTTCGCATTTAATATTAGTAGGATATATATATAAGGAGTGCTAAAAAGGCTTCCACTTTGCATTATCTCTGGACCCGTAATCCATCCATCCTCCATTATATTCGTCAGAATACCAGTTCATCATGGTGTTGCTTACAATTTCCACCGGTCTAAATGTGAAACATTTAACGTCTACTGACTACAACGTACTTGGTAATTTCCGTTTAATTAAAGGAAGTCATGTTTTTATTTTAGGTTTTTAAATCTATATAAATAAAACAAAGTCGTGTTTGTTACACCACTTATAAGTCGAGAACGGCTGAACCGATTTACGTTGTTTTTGATTTGTTGGATTTGTCTTCGTCCAGAATAACAGAATAACTTAAAAACATTGAAAAATTTACGATAAAACAAAATAAAAGCAAAAGTATTTTCTCATATAAAACGGTGGGATTCGTATCTGTCAATGTTAAATGTCAATCGACAAATCAATGTCAATTTTCATTTACTGGGCGTTACGAAGTTCGCCGGGACAGCTAGTGTTAAATAAAATATTCTCTTATGTCAGAGCAACACAGTTTTTTATTTCAACGAATAGGTCATGTAAAAAACACAAACTAACTAACTAACTGCGCCTGCACACGGGTAAATATATCGCAGCTGGTAACAATATGTTATCGTGTAAGATATAATATCGATAAAACACCTGTGTCCGTATCAGCTGGTACCGCAGTAGATTGTACGCGCGCTACGCAACATGGTCCGGCTGAGGAGCTCCAAGAAGAAGAAAGTGAGTGTGCTGTCGCGGACGTTGTAACCTGTAGACGCGGAATGTTACTTTTTCGGTGACGCTACTTTTGTAGATTTGACGGTTGCGGTTGTCACTTTTGTAGATTAAACGGAAAGGGAAATGTGAAAGTAGTGTATAAAACACTATCATGTTGGTATATAGTGTGTTTTTAGACGAGCATGTCGTAAAATGAACTTGTGTACCAACTCAATTTGACTGTTCTGGTTAAAAGTGGTTGAAGGAGCTGCTCCTTGGTCTGCGTACCCCTGAGATTCAATGGGATATGATTGTCAAGCTAATGGTCTTGATTCAAAAGTCTTCAAAAGTCCATAGGCTACGGTGAATTTTGACACATACATACATACTTATCATCAACCCCGTAATCCCCGAAGGGGTCGGCAGTCTAATTGATACCTTTAGTATATAAAAAAATAAAAAGTTTTTCATTTCGCTAGAGTCAAAGTTATGTTTAATAAAATTATTACACTTAAACTTATCATCACGCCCGGAATTTCCAAAGTTGCAAATTTGCGAACAAGAAGTGACAAGCAAGCTCGCCGCCTACATAATCACATTTACAATAGCCGATACAACATTAGTCGCCTTAGTGGCGGACTACCCAGGGGGTGGTAGGGGTGGTCCTGGGGGGCCTCATATTATCTCCAAGTTTCTGTAATCATCCTATATTAAACAGTCGTTTCACAAAATAAATTTATATAATGGAAACTCTGAACAAAAAAATAGTAATTTCGCGTCTGAATATGACACTCTCTAGCATTTTATCCAGAATATATTACTGTTCTCGACCATAGACCATTAAACCAAGTGAAACCGCAGAAAAAAGATTACACACAATATTATAAAACCGGCCTGACGTATTAACACCTTGGAAGAGATAAACACACGATCCACAGATTGTTGACAAAATCAAATAATTTCGTAGTACTGATGTTTACACAGGGTTTGGCAACTGATAGTCGAGCTGGGACGAGAGCTCTCTTGATATTTTACTATGTTTTGAAATTGTTGCCCGAGTGAACGCGGTGTTATCACGTAATATGCAACAAATAAATCAGTGAGAAAATGTCCGTCGATATGGCTTTTGTGCAAGTGACATATGGATCATTAGTGTTTTGTTTTACCTAGACTGTTTAAACGTGCCCTAAATATGGTCTATGTAATAGTTATTAGGCTCCAACTAGGGAAACTTAGGAATTACGATAAATATCCTCTTTTAAATTGTCAAAAATGGATACTGTAACAATGATGTATAAGGGAGTTTCTTTTATTTTATGCACTGACAAAAGAGTGTTGTTGTTTTTAACGGTACAAAGTGTATCGTTGTGTTCAAGTGGCCTTATCAGTGAAATCGTTTCTTTAATTACAGGTACATAATAGTAGTTCTTTGAAATTCGCAAAATAATAGTGCAGTGCCGGCGCTGCGTTTTGTTATCATCAATCTGCCGTCACGTGATTCGGGAGTCGAACATTAGTGATGTTGATAATCGAATATTCGATTGTGGGCCGCAAGCAGATATCGATATCTTATATGTACACGTTATAAATATAACTTTATTAAAAAATATATATGGAAAATTTAATTATATAAAATGATAAAAAAAAATATTGTAATAAATACAAGTTTGATTGAAACTTATAGTTTTTTTTTAGATTGAGTATATTTATAACATTCGGAGTTAATTATTAAGCAAAACAACTAGGTATTTGGTAACAAGATTGTAGTCCGATGTGAAGTTTATTTAAAACTAAAACAAAGTTCTACAAGATAAATTTGAGTTAGTATTTTAGTTCTAAATATTAAAAAAAAAATAGTTTGACTGCAATTATACTTAGTTATCTTGTCCAATATAAAAATACCTATTATTTTAATTGAATATATTCCGGATTATTTTCAGACGGTAGTTAGGTTCCTTCAACTATTTCAATACTTAAAATCTATTGTCAACATTACTATGTGAAAATAGATAACATTTAACGAGTGGATGGATACGGTGCTCAAATGGGATTATTTATAGTGTTTAAGTGTATGTAAATATAGACATAGATGGAAAATTACTGTCGCCGAGGGACAGTGGTGCTGTATCGTCGCATCCTTCGGTTTCAGGTATTAAACATACTGGACTGCAACTGCTGCTTCATTAAAAAAAAAAGCTAGAATTTAAAGAAATAAATTTAAAAAAAAGGGAAAGGGAAAAAATAATACTATTTAGTGATACATTAAGTTTTCATGAATAATTAGTAAATACAAAAATTAAGTGACACCAAAAAGCATTAGAGCATCATATAAACACTAAATAAAATTTCTTATTGATTTTTTAATTTAGAAAATAATTGATCGAAATTCAATCGATTACACAGGAATCGGTATATCAATCTCTCGAATGAATCGATTGAGATGTGCAACAAATACCCATCTCTACATAGTTTATATAAATTTGATTATGTACGAGAACAAAAAGTTGTTATCACTTATGTCACTCCGTTTATTTTGTCGCAGTGAGAGCAAATAAAAAACATTGTTTGGTGTTGACGCGTGACACGCAATGATGGTGTTGCTGTGTGGACTTACTGTTCTTAAAATAAAGAATCTCTGTGTAGAATACAACTAGGGTTGACAACTTTCTGCATGAGAAATGACGTGTCTGGAAATGGAAGAACTTAACTAAATAGAGGTCTTCGACCAGCCATACTCAATCTTTTTTTCATAGACTGTCTTGAAGGCGCATTCGGTAGTGACCCTGCCCCATGCGCCAAGAGTTATGCTATCGATCCGCACCCAGGATAAACATTGGTGTGATAATTACATGTGTTTGTTCTGTGTCTGGGTGTTAATAAATAAATAAATATCAGACTACATTACATACATTGATCTGACTTCGGGGTAAGTATATAGTTTAAGCACTTGTATTACGGATATCAGAATCAACAGTGACAATAAATATTGTGTTTGCTCTCTGTCTGGGTGTTAATATCCAATATTTAAGTATATATTTGTAATAATACCAATGTTGATTCTAATATCCGTAACGCAAGTGCTTAAGCTACTTATTTCGGAGTCAGATCAATGTATGTGATGTAGTCAGATATTTATTTATAAGAAACAATGACTGAAACGTGTTTCACAAAAACAGCCCCAAGCAAAGTTATATAGGTCTTAACTAAAACGTAATTAATAAAAAAAAATTGTACATTAAGATGGGACGGAGAACAAAGGTCTGACAGGCCGTAGTTTGGGTATAGCTGTTCTAGACATATAGAACGGTTATACTCAACGTCTATAATTTCAAACAGGGATGAAAATTGGAACAGTCCATTTATAAATTGTTGTACCTAAAATACCTAAGTGTTAAAATTTCAATCAGTAATGACGACTTATTTAGTTTTTTTTTTGTATAGAATACTACTCTAGCAGTAGGTGGTAAATAGTCAAATGGAATAAATTATTATACTGTTTTAGCAGTGTGGTTGACAACACGTCAGGTTTCTTTATAAGCCGTTATCGCCGAGTACGTACTAAGTCGTTTTAGTTTCTTTCTACTCTATCATAAATATAGTAAGGGATTTCTAGTAATTCGCAAGGTATATGTTTTTTTATCCAGCATCTTCCCAGCGTCATAAACAGTTTCTGATCATAATCTTCTTAACGTTCCCATTTTAGTTAGTGCAAGATAGTTTTCTTTTTTTAATATAACTCCTATATTTAACCCTTATAGGTATCTGTGTCTATTTTCCCCGTTGCAAACATGGTCGTGTTCCAGGACCTGGTGGACTCGTCGTCGATGGACGCGAGCGGCGCGGCGGACTCACGCGACGAGACGCAGCAGCGCAGTCGGCACTCGGGCAGCGCGCGTGACTGCGACCCGCCACTAGGTAACGTTACCGAGCGTCACCTGTGCGCGCCGGCGCAACACTTGCGCGACGAGGCGCAGCATCGCATCCGGCACTCGGGCAGCGCGCGTGACTGCGACCCACCACTAGGTAACGTCACCGAGCGTCACCTGTGCGCGCCGGCGCAGCAATCGCACGACGAGACGCAGCAGCGCAGCCGGCACTCGAACGGCGCGCGGAACTGCGACCCGCCACTAGGTAACGAGAGTCATCGACCGTCATCTTCTGGATTTCGTAATGTCCTGGGAAGTCCTGGATAGTTTTTAAGCAGCGTACTGAGTTAATAAAACGTCCGTGTTATAGGGGTCGTTTATTTTAAATTAATGGCTTAATGACTCATATTTATTAGGCCGCCCAATAAATAAAAACGTATAATATAGTTTTTATTTTTAATATAATATAGTTGTTGTACTACATATTTGAAATTCGAAACGAATGCGATAATTAAGATTGAATTTGTATTTGCTTGACATTCTTAAAAGAACGATAAAGACTTGAATTACTTCTTACGGTAAAGAACCTAAACTTCTAACAGTGGCTTGGCCTATATGACGAGCTTTATAAAGCAAGTACTTGGCTTCCCTGGGCTCAGTGCATCCGGAATTGCGCGCGCGCATCCTTCCGATAGCTTTACCGCAGTGGGCGTGCGATAAATGTTGTGCAAAGTGCGGTTAACTTAATCTTCAGTGTTTATAATTAAACGTCTAATCATTATTAGTTATATTCTGTATTTGTTTATTGAATATATTATATTAATTTTACCGTCGAGGTGACTTTGAAATATTACGGTTACTTCTTTTGACTAAAATTTGCGCGCGGCGTGCGAATACGTACTCTTGATAGACAGACAGTCGTCCTTCGAGTGTTATGTCCCGTGATTATTCGGAATCCGCTTATAAAAACGCCTTTTTCCCATGGGGGTAGGCAGAGATCACGTACTTCCATTTGCTACGATCCTGACATACACCTTTCGCTTCTTCTACGTTTAATAATAGGCAAGATGACTAAAAAATTCTGTTTAGTCCGTCGGTAAGATTATAAAAAAATATTGAACACAATTTTTTTTTATTTATTTGTCAAACAAACTGACGAAAATACAATGCGTTCAAGTTGTGCGTGACGTCACGCTATCGTAAAATTTTTACTAAATAGTGACGTCGCAAGCTTCTACTCCAAAATTTTGATGCTCTTTATCCTTGTGATTTTTTGTTAATTTGATAAAGCGCAAAATATGTGTCTATAGTATTTTTGTATAATCTAACTAACGGAATAAATAAAAATTATAGTTTTTAATGCAGTCATCATCCTTATTGTGGGGAAAAAAGTGAAAGTAGAGACTAGAATTGACAGTTATGTGCATTGATGGATTGGTCATGTTGAGAGGATGCATTAACGAATATTTTAGGAATACATAACAGAATTGTTCACTGCATTCCACGATAGATGACATTGAACACAATACTATTTTTAAAGTGGACTGATAGTTGCGTAGATAAGCATATTTACACAAACAAAAGCTTGCCCTTTATATTTTAATAATTACAAATATTGATCTTCGAAATCGTAACGATAGTATTATTATAACTGTTATCTTTTTTGGTAATTGTGTCCTGACTTTTTATAGACCGAGTATTATACTCATAAGTGAACAATAGTAACTAAATGACTGGCTCGATGGCGCATTCGGTAGTGACCCTGCCCCATGCGACAAGAGTTGTGGGTTCGATCCCCACCCAGGACAAACATTCGTGTGATGAATACTTGTGTTTGTTCTGTGTCTGGGTGTTAATATTGAATATTATTTAAGTATATATTTGTAATACCACTGTTGTTTCTGATATCCGTAACACAAGTGCTTAAAAGCTACTTACCTCGGTGTCAGATCAATGTATGTGATGTAGTCTGATATTTATTTATTTATTATAACTAAACTTCACGCCACTTCCCTAACGGGGTAGGCGAAGACAACCGAAAAAAAAAACATGTATTCTGAAAATATTTATTTTGCATACCAAATAAATACGATATTGGTCTGGGACTCGGAAAAGAATGTACAGACTGTGTTCCTCGCCTAGCATGTCTTAAAAGGTGACCAATAGTGTATAAAATATTAAGTTTGTATGCGTCGAGCTAGCTACTTTTCCATCTAACCTTACTATTTTTTATAAGAATACTATAATCGTCTGTGTTTGAACCAGCGCCCCCGAGATATGAGGCACCTATCCTTGTCATTAAGCTACTACCTTTATACAATAGTGCGGTTAATTATTTGTTAAAAAGTATCGTGACTACTACGTTATCTCTTTGACTCAGTGTTGCCAATAGCCAAAAAAAATTGTTGCCAATAATTAAAAAAGAAAAGTGGTCCCACGATGTGGTATGCGTTCGCGTGGAGCGTGGTGAACCGCGCCGTGGAGGAGCTGGTGTTGAGTGAAGCGAGCGTGCTGGAGGGGGCGCGTGTGGGGGGCGCGGGGGCGGCGCGGCGCGTGGCCGGGCTGCTGGCAGCCGGCGTGGTGGACGGCTGCGAGATCGCTACGCCGGCTGAGCCCGCTCGTGCGTATAGCTTTGTTAAGTTGCATCGGATGTAAACTCAAACCCAATGGTACCTAGTATCGTCCTTATCGAGTTTGGTCCTGGCAGCCAATCTCAAGGATTAGCCACGCAGAAGATATTATAGTACGCAAGTGTCTACGCAAATACAGGTGTTCTATCCGTTCCTTCACTCTCATATAGTCTGGTAAGACTAGACCGGGGAGGTCAAACGCAGGACCGACCGTTTAACGCTTTCAGAGTCACGTGTGAAAAACTATCAACATCCTAACTGCGGGCTGACGACGAGTCATTTCAATATTAAAACACCCAGTTGCAAATTTAAACGGGTTTGAACCCAGGAAGAGTTCCTTCCGGCCACTTGCTTTTCCTTTTTCACTTTTTGAGTGGCCTGTAATAGCAGCATATTGGTTGGACCCCTATTTGGGCCATACCTAATTTTATTTTTTGATTTTGTTGGCCGGATACTTCTTTGATCTACACCACACTACTATACAAACCTGGTACTGATATGTGCAGTCAATAAATATATGTCGTCTGTTTCAGTGACGAACGGCGAGGCGGGCTACAAGGTGGAGGAGGCGGGCGACACGCTGCCGACCGACATGTCCGACACCAGTGACAGCGAGCCCGACAAGCCGCACAAGTGAGTTACCTGCCGTACAGTACAGTACAGTTACAGTACAATACGATCACAGTTGTACAGTAGTAGCTATCTGTCTATTCCATCCCAGTATTATTTTTGTGCTGATAATAAAGTATTATTATTTTATTTATGTACTGGCGAACCATCCTGGCTTCGCATGGTGAAGACAAAACGTTTCAACATCCCTTGCGTAGTTTATATAAGCGAACAGACTGAAGAACGACTTTATTTTATTTTTGCTACTTGCTAACCCGACTTTTTTAATTTGATCTGTCAATGTGTGTGTTAAAACGCCAAACTTAAATTTGACGATTTTTTTTTTAATTTAAAATAAAGATTTTTGACGCTTCCAGCGGCGGCGAGCCCGACAAGTGCTTGGCGAGCCACGAGGGCAAGTTGCTCCTGCGCCAGCAGTTCCCCTTCAACGTGGACCAGCTGTTCACCATGATATTCACCAACTCCAAGTTCAACCTGGAGCTGCTGGCCGCCCGGGGCACCACCGACTACGTGCAGGTTAGTTTTTTGGTGACTCATGTGGAGAAATATAATAGTTACCTAATTTTTGTAGCGGATGATTTATTTTTTGTAAGAAAAAGGACTTGCTAATGGTTTTTAAGTGCTGGTGTTGAAGGCGCTTGGGGCCTCATGGAAATTAATTCGGAAAGACGTACTAGATACTTCATGATTAAGTATTATATACTTTATATAACGTGAAGACTGTATCTGTATAAATTTGTTTTTTTTTTGTAAAAAATATTTTGATCGTTTTTTTAAAGGTCACTTATGATATGTGTGTTTTGTACTATATGGTACAGTGGCGGCGAACCATTGGCACGCGTGATATGAATAATCAATTATATAGAAAATTTAAGATACTTTGCCACGTTTGTTCAAAAAGGTTTGCCACCCCTGATATAGTGTTTATCCGTGCGCAGGCGCCGTGGCAGCCGGCGGCGGGGCTGAAGTGTCGCCAGCTCAGCTACACGCTCAGCCTCACGTCCGGACCCATCGGGCCCAAGGAGGTGCAGGTCACCGAGACGCAGGTCGGTGCCGTACGCCAAAACTGACGAGTTGTGTGGACAATAATTGACAGTCGTCATCTACCTAGCGTTGTATCTCGTGCTTAGTCGATTCCGATTAGACCATGATCCAGGATTCAGCGAGTCTGATAATACATTAAAGAAACTGCCCAGCTGTCCTGCGTAACCATTAGATGTGGAACTAGACATCCATAGAGGTTTCATCACGATGTTTTCCCTTCACTGCCGAGCTAGTGGTATAAATACGTACATAAATTTGAAAAATCCAGAGTTACGTGGCCTGGTTTGAACCCGCGCCCTTTGATTAGCAGCTACCACCGCTCAGCAATAATCGACAGTATTCATGTTATTTAATACATATGATAGCAAATGTCAATGTTTCTTCAGTATTTGGTTAACTAAAAAACAAGTAATGGTTACAAAATAGCATTATAACCTTTTTTGCTACAGTTCCCAAAACTTGTCGAATGCTTATTAACATTACGTATCTCAGTTAGGTACATTAATGAGCAGAAGATTGCGTGTTCAGATCACGTCGGGTTCACCAATGTTAGAACTACGCGCTCGCACTAAAAGTGGAACTACTTCCGCCGTGCTATGTGTTGCTTGCTCGGGGACCTATGTCCGACTAACCGTCGCGGTGTATTGTATATATACAGGATTGTACGGCGTTTCTCTATGTTCGATCGACGTCATCTGTTTACCATGTCTGGTCAATCACATACATTTTAGATTTCGTATAGACTTGACACAGACAGATGTCGCTACAGGCATCATTTAGACTGATTGAGAGATAAAACCGAATAAAAACGTTTTTTTCATAAAATAAGTTATTTACGTCATTCCTTAGATAATTTATTAAATTTAGGTAAAAAACATGTTTATAAAATATTTTCTTCAGAAGCAAACCAAAATAATCTTTGTTTTAAAACTATGAATTTTACACAGATGGCGTATTATTATTACTAAGAAACACCTAACCTGTGCATGATGTAGCGTCATCTTGTATTATTCC
>OX596212.1:500933-575082 GCA_951394215.1 Glyphodes perspectalis | reverse complement strand
GCACTCGCAGCAGCAGCGCGGCCAGCTGCGCGCCTGGCGCCGCGCGCTCGACGCCACGCGCCAGCACCTGCTGCAGGTACGCCTGGGGAGCAAGGGTCGCGGCTGCTGCAGGCGCACTCGCAGCAGCAGCGCGGCCAGCTGCGCGCCTGGCGCCGCGCGCTCGACGCCACGCGCCAGCACCTGCTGCAGGTACGCCTGGGGAGCAAGGGTCGCGGCTGCTGCAGGCGCACTCGCAGCAGCAGCGCGGCCAGCTGCGCGCCTGGCGCCGCGCGCTCGACGCCACGCGCCAGCACCTGCTGCAGGTACGCCTGGGGAGCAAGGGTCGCGGCTGCTGCAGGCGCACTCGCAGCAGCAGCGCGGCCAGCTGCGCGCCTGGCGCCGCGCGCTCGACGCCACGCGCCAGCACCTGCTGCAGGTACGCCTGGGGAGCAAGGGTCGCGGCTGCTGCAGGCGCACTCGCAGCAGCAGCGCGGCCAGCTGCGCGCCTGGCGCCGCGCGCTCGACGCCACGCGCCAGCACCTGCTGCAGGTACGCCTGGGGAGCAAGGGTCGCGGCTGCTGCAGGCGCACTCGCAGCAGCAGCGCGGCCAGCTGCGCGCCTGGCGCCGCGCGCTCGACGCCACGCGCCAGCACCTGCTGCAGGTACGCCTGGGGAGCAAGGGTCGCGGCTGCTGCAGGCGCACTCGCAGCAGCAGCGCGGCCAGCTGCGCGCCTGGCGCCGCGCGCTCGACGCCACGCGCCAGCACCTGCTGCAGGTACGCCTGGGGAGCAAGGGTCGCGGCTGCTGCAGGCGCACTCGCAGCAGCAGCGCGGCCAGCTGCGCGCCTGGCGCCGCGCGCTCGACGCCACGCGCCAGCACCTGCTGCAGGTACGCCTGGGGAGCAAGGGTCGCGGCTGCTGCAGGCGCACTCGCAGCAGCAGCGCGGCCAGCTGCGCGCCTGGCGCCGCGCGCTCGACGCCACGCGCCAGCACCTGCTGCAGGTACGCCTGGGGAGCAAGGGTCGCGGCTGCTGCAGGCGCACTCGCAGCAGCAGCGCGGCCAGCTGCGCGCCTGGCGCCGCGCGCTCGACGCCACGCGCCAGCACCTGCTGCAGGTACGCCTGGGGAGCAAGGGTCGCGGCTGCTGCAGGCGCACTCGCAGCAGCAGCGCGGCCAGCTGCGCGCCTGGCGCCGCGCGCTCGACGCCACGCGCCAGCACCTGCTGCAGGTACGCCTGGGGAGCAAGGGTCGCGGCGATGGCAGCAGATACGTTTACACTCAAATCGACATGGATCGCGAAAATCTTTGCAGCAACTCAGTAAGCCAGGTGTTAGTGCAACTGCGCCAGCTCTTTGTTGCAACACCAAAATGCGCAATAGCGCGACGTAAGCCATGAGTGCAGGGCACTTATTAATTCGTCAGATGTTGGCGATACTGCGCGACACATTTTTATGTGAGTTTACAATTCCAGCGCAGTCATCCGAGATCGCGCCATTGTGAGACGGTAATACAGATTTACAGAAGTAGACTTCTAATCCGTTCCGGACCGAGAGCACGCGGTCAATGCTGCTTACAACGGCGACTTCATGCTATCGGATTAAAAATAACAGTCCGATTTCTTCACATTCAATCCGAAAAGCTGGAAGATAAGCAAGATAATCAAACTAAATTTCACTACCTATCATTTATATTGCATTTTCTCTGTTCTAGACGGAGCAGGCGCTGGTAAAGTTACTGGAGACAATCAAGCCGTCGCTGGAGGCGGCGCGCGCGGCGGCCGACGACGACAAGCGCTCCGAGCTATAAGTAAGCGTCTCGCACGCCTTATTCATAAACCATCAATATTGCACATATACACATCTTTCATCGTAACATGATGGCGAGACCGAATAGTTACGAGATCAGTTTTAATAACCGTAAAATTGAAACAATATTTAAGATCAGTATGTTCTACTTTTTATCTGCCATTGTCGATTTTTGCATGGACTTTGTCACAACACAATGGTCCGTGTTAGTCAGTTGCCTTGTTACCTAGACAAGTAGCGCCACCTGGAACGTGCAGTCATAAAAAAGTGTAAAATATAATACCAGCATTTTGTATCTCTTCCTTGGTAATCAAAATTTGTTGCGTTAAGTAACCGCGTATTGATATTTATGAATAAGGTGCAAGATGTTCAGCAAGAGGTCGTCGCAGCTAATGGCAGCGCGTCTTACGTTCGGATATCCATATTTTGTATATCTACGTCCTATTTTTACTAGAACCAGCGTCATTGTACTGAATAGAAACAATATATTTTTTATTTATTCACTATTCGACATTTTCAATATTTCCTACTGCCGATGATATCCTTAGGACACGGTTTAACTATTTTTGATGTGACTTTTTTAATATTTCATGTTTCTAATCAGTACAAGACGCAATTCCAGCCATTGTGAAGTTCCTACTTTCAACATTTCTTTTAGTATCCTCTCATCCCTTCCAAAAAGACGTCTGGGTGTATTTTTTGTCAATGAAACGATTATAGGATTGTACGTGCTACCATTACGTTCATACTGTTTCAGTGTCGTACATCGCTGATATATGCAGGTGTATACCACTTCAATGAAGGCACTTTGTCGTAGCAAAGAAAATGCTAAGGATTCAAATCTGGAAACAATTTGATCATTTAAATTAAGTATTTTCTTATATAAAGAGTTAAAGCTACCGATATAAAGCTTGGTATAATTATAACTTTATAAACTTTTAAAAATATGGATATCCGAACGATAGTTTATAATAATATTAATGATATTTATGTATGTACATCTGCCCGAGGTTTTCAATGATCATGCTTCCAATAACTCAGTACTATGGGTCGCTACGTCTCAGCAATGCTACCAAAGATCGCGTTTCACTAACAGGCTATGAACTAAAGGTGTAGCGACTTCGTAGGTCTCCTCAAGCCTCTTACTATTTGTATGTACAAGAATATGTATTCGTATTGTTGGTGACAACCATAATAGGCTAGATGACTAAAAAATTCTGTATAGTCCGTCAGTTAGATTATAAAAAAATATTGAACACGTATTTTTTTATTTATTTGTCAAACAAACATTGACGAAGATACAATGCATTCAAGTTGCGCGTGACGTCACACTTTCATACAATTTTTACTAAATAGTGACGTCGCAAGCCCCCACTCTAAAACTTTGATGCTCATTATCTTTGTGATTTTTTGTTAATTTGATAAAGCGAAAAATATGTGTCTAGTATTTATGTATAATCTAACTGACGGACTAAATAGAATTATAGTTTTTTAATGCAGTCATCATCCCTATTGCCAAAATGTCCGTTTCGTGTACTCCCCTGAAAACCTCGCAGATCCCACTGTGATAAATTAGAAGATTAATTTTAAATATTCCTCTAGTGAATTTCTTTTATGACGTATAACGCGTGGCGTTCACTTTTTGTTATTTTATTTTTTAAGGTGATCATGGCGATTTGAAAGAATACTGCCAATGTAACATAAGCTTGTAAGGAACAATACAACGTATGAGTTCAATGAAACAGATAAATCACAATATATAGATTGTAATTTTAATTTATTACCGTACTTATGGTGTATTCTTGTGTCTAATATATTTAGTGAAATTTTATACATAATACAAATAATAATATTTCAATTTTATTTAACTTCATAATCCATAGTATTTTCTTAAATTATGCATGATTTTATTGCCTGGTGTCAGCTTCTTTTTATTATTATTATTATGGTATTAATTTTATTGTGGTATAGCAAAATCAATTCTTTCGTATAGCAGCTCTACCAAAAAATTTAGAAATTAAGGTTCCAAATAATGTCTTATTTTTGGAAACCGACAGAAATAATATTAAGGTAAGTATAGATAATTAATATTTGTGGGTGGTCGCCAATCGTAATAACCACGTTAGATGCTGCGAGAGCGGACTACTTACTTATCAGAGCGGATCTTATTTACTGTAGACAAATTTATATAGATGTAATAATTCCTGTCCGGTTCTTAATTCTAGCTGTTGTAGACTGTTTGATGCGGGCCATTGAATATAAACAATATATAACGCTGGTGATGCCAATATTTCAAGAATATATTTGTATACTACGTAACTATAGAAAAAATGCGTAATTCATGTCTGCGAGTACTTAACGTGTACAAAATAATGGTAGGAAATGTAAGGTCAAATTAGAAGCTTAAATAATTAAGTAGTCTCATGCACATGAAACTTAGCTATTTTATTGGTATTTCAGTTAATATTATATGCGGTACATAGTTTTACAAGCCCTACACTCATTTTAAATATTTTTCTTTTGTTATGATTCGTATCCCTATATACAACTTAATTTACATAATATGAGGATGTATTACGCATTTTTTCTATAATATTGTGTTAATATTTAAGATTTACCCAGTTTATAATTCTATGACAAGTGCAAGTTAATGATAAATGAATTAATTACTCTAAGAACGAATTACTTTAGTTCGTAGCATTTGTGATGGATAAGATGACAATGTCCAGACGTTTCTAGTAAATAAGCTCGAGAACATAGATATATTATATGACAGTTGCGAAATAAATTATAACAAACGTTAACGCGGGCGTTTTAAATGTTTATAATAAATAAATAAATACTATGAAATTAGAAAATATACGTATTCCGAATGTGTAGTGTACTTTCAGTTGTATTAGGTGTTACGATCTCTTAATTATTGTATAAATTAGTTAATTTCGTGGTGCTCTAGGTTTAATTATGTTTATCTATTTAATGTGTCAATTGTCTTTTATAATGAAGCTTTGTGTGGGCTGGGCGAGCCTGACAATATCACACTTAACATATACAGAACATAATTAAGGTTTTAGAAAATTAAATTAGAATTTAACCATTTTGAAAAAAATACAGCGGTCTACTAAGAAAAGAGAGATCGATTCAAAACATTTTAATTAAAATTTGTATTTACATTTTCATGACATAAATTTTATGTGCTCATTTCTTTATAAATTATACTTTCTGTAGTGCAAAGCACCTATATGGCTAATACGTATTTAAAAAATCGGTGAGAAGCAAAGTTATACTTCGTCGTATACAAATAAACAGAAAAACCTTCAATTAGAATCACAAGAAAAAAATACAAGTAACAGCCATTTATGTAGATTAAGTTTAACAACATCAAAAATAAGTTATACCATTAGTCATAGATCGCACGACCGGTCTCGCTCGCGCCAGCCCACAACCGAATGAACCATTTGAACAACTATTGAATTTCTTTATCCATTTACGCAATTACTTGTATAAATCATTCCAAAATAGTGTAAATGATCTGAGATACGTTACTGTGGTCGGCCGATAGATTCCTACTAGCGATAGTCAGTTCGGGACTTGCCTCTCACCATCCGGTGCACAAATTACTTCGGTAGGCATGCCTGTGTTAAGTTAGACAATTCTATCTCACAGTATTGAATAAAATATTTTAATTAATGAATTATAATGGTTGTTTTATTCCCTATCATGATTAAGGTTATTAAAGTACTCTTTTCATATGACAGTTTAATCGTAGTTATTTAAATCACCTGATATTTGGCAATAAATACATTATATATTATTTTTATTTTCTATAAACCCTTCTAACTACATACTACAAACCAATACAAATAACTACAGACTACTATATTCTTATTTATTTATATCTTGAACTATTTACTCTATCCCAGGACGAAGATTAATAAATAAAACAAGATAGGTATGAATACTTCACTTTATTGAGAAAAAGCATTACTCACTTACGAATATTCTTCACAGCCGTCCACTTGTCAGCACAGTTTGTTAAAAAAAAAATATTTCGGATTTCAATACCAACTTGATTAGAAGTCCACTTATACTTACGCATTTGACTGGCCCGTCGGTCAAGTGGTTAGAGATCCTGGCCACGGAACCAAGGGTCGCGGGTTCGAATCCCGCTAGGGGCAAATGTTTCGTGTGATGAACATGGACATTTGTACTCAAGCCATGGATGTTTATAAACATATTTGAGTATGTGTATCCGTTCACATAGTATCCATAGCACAAGCATAAGCTTAGTTTGGAACTAGGGAATCGGTGAACTAGGCAAGTCAAGTAGTATTTACTTTATATTTTTCTTTACATGTAAGTATGTTATGATTTTGGAGTTAATATAAACCCAGAGTAAAGTAATGTTGCGACTTGCTCACTTCAATTATTACCTATTCTTAATGTAAAACGATTTCTTGATCAGATTACGACCCCTTATATGAGAAAAACACGTGTTGCAAAACCACTGCGTTGAGAAAATGCGGATTAATAAGTCACGTGATTCAAAAAGCAACCCTTCTTTATCTATAATGGTAATGTGCTCATGCGTAACGCGATCAAGGGTCAAACACGAATATTTTGTAGAACAATGTCAATATTGATCGACTAAGAAACGATATAACGAATAGACCAGAGGCACTTCGGTTTGAAATTCAATAACAAAATATATTAGATAAATCTAAAATCTCATTATTAGAATAAAGGAAAATTAGCGGGTAGGCAAATCTATTAATTAATTAGTTTGCGGAAGACAGCAAGCAAGTATTACTAAATAGGCTCTTTTACTCAAAAATTTTGTCCATTGTTGAGATTATAAAAAATATGTAAGCAATATATTTAAGTTTTTGTTTAGCAAAAAGTGATGAAGATACATCGTGTTAAAATACCGTGTGACGTCACTAGATGCGTATACTTTTACCGTCCAAGTGACGTAAAGCGCCCCATTTCAGGTCTTTAAAAAGCTGTATCTTTGTAATTTTTCGAGTATTAGATAAAGAAAAAAATACGAATTCAATATTTTTTGATAATATTCTATATTACGGACTAATTTTTTTTTTTTAGTAAAATACCACATTATATGGCCATAAAGACACTGGGTAGCTGGTCTCCATGGGCATACGCAGATGGCTTTATAGAAAATTCAAATTCATATAAATAATCTAGATCGTAATAATCTTGCTCTGCTAAAAGCCCTTAAGTTTGCATTGTGGTAGTAAAAATATGCGTCCATGTATATTATTGTATGTTGTTAAAATTTTAAATCAATATAGTTATGCGTATCGGTTTGAGTGAGTGTGTGTATGTGCGTGTTTGTGTGTGTGTATGTGCGTATTTTTGTGTGTGTATGTGTGTGTGCGCGCGTGTGTATATGCGTACGTGCATGGGTGTGTGTGTTTAAGCGTGTGAGTGTGTGTTTGTATGCGTGTGTGTGTGTGTGTGTATGCGTGTGAGTGAGTGGGTGTGTGTGTGTATACGTGTGCGTGTGTGTATGCGTGCGTGTATGCGTGTGTGTATGCGTGTGTGTGTATGCGCGTGTGTATACGCGTTTGTGTATGTGCATGTGTGTATGTGCGTGTTTGTGAGTGCGTGTTTGTGAGTGCATGTGTGCGTGCGTGTGTGTGTGTGTGTGTGAATGTTTGATGCGGCGTGTGTACTGAGAACAACAAACACGTCAACTTACCGAAAACTTACCCGAATCCAAGGTGAAAAAAAAGAAAACCATCATAAATACTCTGACACTGTGTCAAGATTTATTCTCAAAATCCATCATACACAGCGGTCGGAGCCGTTAAGTGTAGTCTTAACCTAATGTACAGGGTATGCGGCGTCTATTTGTCGTCGTCCTTGAAGACCATGGTACTGTGGCACTTGCCGCAGTAGTGGCGGTCCTCCATGACGGCCATGAACACGCCCGCGCCGCACTGCTCGCCTGTGCACTCGCGCCGCAGCCGGTGGATCTTGCCGTTCTCGTCCACCTGATATGACAACGTTCATCGGACGTCAAAAGTCTGTTGTTTTTTCACATGCTTGGAAAATTGGAATCGATTTTAAAACATGGAGAATGGGTAATATCTCAATTGATTGAATGAGGGTTTTCAAAAATACAAAAACCGCCAGATGGCACGAGGGAGTCTCCTGGTCTTATCTCTGTCACTATTGGCTCCTTGTTGACAGAATGCCAGTTTGGTCTGACAACCAACCAATGAGGAGGGTGACAAGACCGCAAGTCACAGTTACGCCATCTTTTGGATGTTTTAATTAAAAAAACCCTCATTGGTTGAAGAATCGTTGAATTAACTAATTACCAACCAAATAATATTGAATTGGTTGTTAATATTGAATTAACCCATATGGACCCTCTGTCCCCAAACGAGGACACCTGAACAAGGACCTTCAATTTTATAATATTACAGAGTTTAATTCCTTTTACTGTGAATATGCGATGGTTATGAAGATATTGACATGATATTAGACAAAATAGTGATAAACAATTATTACAAGTGATTTTATCGTTAATCTTGTTGAGCTGTTTTAGGCACCAGTGATTCCCCAACATAATTTATTTATTATTTTAATTTTTTCCTCTAAGTTTGTTAATTTTCTTTCATAAAATGCATAAATATACAGTATACTACACAGTAAATATAAACATAATATAATAATTCAGTACTATTTGTATCAGGAGAGGTTTTACTACGGTGTCCCCAATTGGGGCCAGTGGGCACATCAGAGGCTAAATATTCGTCTTTTTGTCGACAAGTATTTTTTGAATAATCAATGACTAAACAAACAATCAGCAGTGTAAATTAATTTAATGGGCGTCAAGAAACACTGGATGCTATAATGCTTGAAAAAGACGATCTCATACATATTGATTTAGTTGCGGATCCCCCAGAACCGTATGTTCTTACTAATGAAGAAGAAGGTGGTGAAGACAATATACAAACTAATTCTATTTATAACAAAGTATTTACGAAAAGAGATAAAGACGGCTGGGATAGTAGCGATACTGGCTCAAACTATGAGACGTAAAACTCATTTTGAACAACCTTGCTTTCGCTTTGATAAAAGTTACTAAATTTATTCGTCCGTCTGCTGGACAGTGCCTGTACCATGGGATCAGACTATGATAGCGACCTCCTTTGGGAATAAATAGAGATGGAGCGCTGTGGAGAAGATAAGTGTGGACGTTGCATCACACATATTTGCCAAATCTTTAACAAGGGCTTGCACAGGGTAGATCAAGCTGACCGATCAATTTCACTGTACCACACCGCTATATGTGCAACAAGTAGTGGTAGGTTTTGTTCGCGTAAATGCAGAACTTGCAGTTGCAAACGCATGACGTCTTCACCCCATTAGTAGTGTTACCAAGTAAGATCAGCATCATTTTCACTGATCATTCGTCACTATTTGAGACATACAGCCACAGAGACTTTGCGTCCAACAGTTTCTGTGGTACTATGATGTAGCATGTTTGTAGCATGATAGTCCCAGGATATTCTCAAAACTTTTCTAGCAACTTCGAGGTACTATGTGACATCAAATAAAACAAAAACTATTTGAAAACTTCATGTGTTAAAAAATTATATTTTGAAAATTTTCTCACTGCATCAGCCCACTGTTTCTGGCTTTTTTATTTCAGTGAAAGAAAAAAAAAAATTCCGTTTTTTTCGTTTTTAGTATAATAATATTAGTTTCTCGCGATGTGTAAAGAAATTTCATTATTTCTACTGCCAAGTTGTATTTGGGGTCCAAATGGGTTAATATTGAAGTTGTTATGAAATAAAGCGGAATAACAATTTTATTATCCCGGATTAGTGTTTTCTATTGCGGCAATGTAGATGACGAATGTGCTTTTACAGCTTAGACTGTGACTAATAAATCTTCCAGGCCATGGGATAGTTAGTGCCAAATAAAACGACCTAAAGGACGCTACGCGGTCTAGACGGCGGCAAGACGCTGCCCCTTAGCGTTCGCGGAATCTGCCGTGCTTGTTGTTTCGTTTTGTATATTTGCTACTGCAACTGCCTTTGCGGTCCTATATTTATTTTCCATGTCGGTAAGATGGTGTATTTGTAGCGCGGATAGACGTTCGCCTTGTAATTGTTGCCTGGTTCGCTTTTCTGCGTGGCAAGCTAACTATTGCGAGTTTCATTCATATTAACTTTTCTATGCTCGTAATAGTTTTTATTTATCTATACTAATATTGTGAGGTAAAGTTTGTGAGGTTTTAGGGGTTAATGGCTAAATCTACTGAACTGATTTTATAAATTCTTTTACTCATAGAAAGCTACATTATTTGTGAGTATTGCATATTCCCACGGGAACAGCAGTAAGTTAAAAATATCATTATTTTATATGCTTTCTACAGCTCTAGGAAAAACACGAGCATTTGATATTAATTGTTTTTATGCCAAAAAGCCCAACATTGATCTATTCCAAACCAACTAACTATATAAAAACTTGTAGTACCAAAATCATAAACATAATAACAATTTCGTCAACTATTCATCAAATGGAGTCCGAACTTCTGCGTCAACTATTTAATTACGAAACACTTCCACAAATTCTGCTGACTACAACTTTTAGAAATTTACAAACAAACCGACATTCCAATCGCGTGTTTATTCGCACTCGACTCGCTAAAATTACGAAGCGGATGCGACGCGGCCGCGCAGGTCCCGACATGTCCGCGGCGCTTGCGCCCGCGCATGACAGACAGTTCCGGGGTCGTTCACGCGACTCTGCGAGATCGCCCGTGGGTCATTGCCCGAAATGCTGGCAAAATATAAGAAATTGACGACCATTTGAAAGATTTAGTTTGCATGACAAAACTACGCTATTGGTTTTTATAATTGAAGACAGATTCGTCTTGAAAAGTTAAATATTCTTATCCAGAAAAAATAATGCGAAAAATGCGGTCCCTAGTTTAGTAATAAACAACAATGTAATCAAGTATCGTTAAGTATACAGTCCATTTGTTTTACCAACTATTTTAAACACCCTAATATGAAATTTGTCAGCAATACAAAACCTCGGAATCCTTATCATGTATGTACCACTATGGGGATTATCAAGAACAGCATGATAACTCAAATCAGACAATAGGGATTAAATTTAAGTTTGTACCTCAATCCGTTTCTAAAAGCATTTACCAGAAAGTTGAAGCCGAATTTATCATAATAACAAAGATACAATAATGCATGATGTGCGCTTAAACAGTTCCGAGGTTCCATGTCTGTGATGACCCCAACAGACAAATATGTATAGAAACTTCGCCGCTCCAACTAACATGAACAATTTCTGTAAGACGCAAAAGAAATTGCCCCCAAAATCGCCACCTAATATGCTCCAGCCTACTCAGCGTGGTAAATTCGCACTACCCCCATAAAACTCTCTGAAACTTCTCACTACCCAACAGATGTTTTCACTCACCTTGTAGAATCTGAGCACAGCGAGCTTGACCTTCTTCTTCTTGTGCTTGATCTTCTTGGGGGTGGAGTAATTCTTCTTCTTGCGCTTCTTAGCGCCACCGCGCAGCCTCAGCACCAGGTGGAGCGTCGACTCCTTCTGGATGTTGTAGTCAGACAGCGTGCGGCCGTCCTCCAGCTGCTTGCCAGCGAAGATCAACCTGCAGGTCATGATCATGGTGAAGAACGCCTATCGTTCTTTAAAACTACAACTAATCTTCTAATGCAAATTCCTTGGTACATAATATACATATCATCATGCCCGTAATCCTCGAACAAGTGGAGCCGAAAAAGCAGCGAGGTTTTAACCACATCAAGCAAAGAATAAAGTCGAGTAAAGTCAGATGGAAAACTGTGAAAAAGTAGTGACAAGTAGCTAACTTGTTGCCTACATAGTCGCCTTTTACTTTTTTAGCATGTGCTAGGCAAGAAACTTCTTAAATCCCAGTTCAATCTTTCCTGGTATATTTTAATTAACACTAAATATGTTAGAATATATTATAGTTGGCAGGTAGACTAAAGAGCAAGAAGTTCCTATTCTGAGAATTTTAATAAATATCGAAACTGTAGATGATTGTAAAGATTATACCTAATTAAACGCACAATCAGTATTATTTGTAAACCTACAATGCCTAGGCAAAGTATGAAATAAAATATATTTCATAATATATCTAACTGATGACACTGACAATGTCAGGGCCGTATTAAATTGTTCTGTTGGTAAATAGAACAATTAATTTCCTTATGTGCCCAGGAGCAACGTTGCACTAGGGGGCCCTCTCGACCGGGGGCCCTGGGCACGTACCACGTGTGCCCACTGGGAAAGAGGGGCCTGGACGATGTAATGATATTTAAAAAAATACATTTTACATGTTAATGATCAAATAATGGATAAGTAAAATCAGTGGTAACTAACCTCTGCTGGTCGGGAGGGATTCCCTCCTTATCTTGGATTTTGGCTTTGACATTTTCGATGGTATCGGAGGGTTCGACCTCGAGGGTGATGGTCTTACCCGTGAGGGTTTTCACGAAGATCTGCATCTTGGTTCACCTTTGAACAATAGATATGAGCGTTATTTTAAAGTACCATAAACAAATAAGTTATAAGTTATCAATGAACACAACACTTATGTAATGACTTAAGATATTATTACTTCCTTACTTTAAATCTATTCCTTACTTTTAATCTCGATCTTCTATCGATTATTTTTAATAAATGCGTTGATGAGGGCAGCTTTCCTTCTTTGATGAAGATCAGTAAAATTATCCCTCTTTTTAAATCAGGTGACAAAAGTGATCCATCGAATTTTAGGCCCATTTCAATATTGCCAGCGCTAAGTAAGATTTTTGAAAAAGTCATTCTTAATCAAATAGTTAGTCACTTCAAAATTAATAATTTATTGCACAGTAATCAGTTCGGTTTTACTAAAGGCAGATCCACTACTGATGCGGGTGTCGCTCTTATGAAGCATGTCTTTGATGCATGGGAGAAAAAGCAGGATGCAATAGGTGTCTTTTGCGATTTGTCAAAAGCGTTTGATTGTGTTGATCATCAAACCTTATTGATGAAACTACGACATTATGGTCTCTCGGACAATTCACTCAGTTTAATAATGTCATTTTTATCTGACAGAACTCAAAAAGTACATGTCAATGGTACAACCTCCATAGGCGTACCTTTACTAATGGGAGTACCCCAAGGTTCGATATTGGGACCCTTGCTCTTTTTAATTTATATTAATGACCTCCCCTTCTTTACTAGGGACTTGTGCGAGATCGTGTTATTTGCTGATGACACATCCCTGATTTTTAAAATCGACAGACATCAAAATAATTTTGACGACGTAAATAATGCTCTTGATCAAGTCCTACATTGGTTCTCAACCAACAATTTATTACTCAATTCAAAGAAAACTAAATGTGTAAAGTTCTCAATGCCAAATGTTAGGCAAGTTGATAGTACAGTTACAATGAACAATGAGTCTATTGATGTCACTAATCAAACAACATTTCTTGGCATCACTTTAGACTCAAAATTACAATGGTCTCCCCAGATTTCCACTCTGGCAAGAAGACTAAGCTCAGCTGCCTATGCAGTTAGGAAGATAAGGAATCTCACTGACATCGAAACGGCTAGATTAGTTTATTTCAGCTACTTTCATAGTATCATGTCCTATGGCTTACTTTTATGGGGATCCGCAGCGGATATCCAAACTATTTTTGTATTACAAAAGAGGGCAATTAGGGCTATATACCGACTTGGACCCCGCGACTCCTTAAAAGAGTTATTTCAGAAAATCAACATTCTCACTGTGGCGTCCCAATACATTCTCGATTGTTTAATGTATGTGTATAAAAACTTGCATTCTCTTCCCAAAAAATCGGATAGTCATAGCATTAATACTAGAAACAAGCATAAGCTAGCTATCCCAAATCTCAGACTAAGTAGGGTTAGTAATTCTTTTGTTGGTCAAAGTATAAAAATGTTCAATCTGCTGCCACAAGAGGTTATAAACCGACCTATGCACAAGTTTAAGATATACATAAAAAAAAATCTTATGCATAAAGGTTATTATAAAGTTGAAGATTTCTTAAATGACAAAAACCGATGGTCTACGAGTGATTAATTAGTCACTAATAATAGTTTTAACTATCTATGTATAAATTAAATTCGCCTATTTTATGAAATTAATCATGACATCACAATTTTATGTAATAATTCAATGAATTTTTATTATATGACATTGACTAAAAAGCTTTGAGCTGTGTTCTTTAGTTGGCTTGTTATTATTATTTTAAATTTTCCATTTTTCTCTGACCAACCCGAGTAGTCATGCTCACTAAAATGTCGCTGGGGTGGTGGCGCTATGTGGCGGGTCGTTACATTCCCTAAAATATGGTTGAGTGAAGCGATGGCTGACACATACGTCATGCTTGGGAACAGGTGCCGCCTTTGGGGACTGGTCTGCTCTGGTCGGGTCATATTTTTATTTTTTCTTAGTTATTATAAATTTTTATTATCTTATTTCACACCAGGCCCACTTTGAAACATGGTTCAAAGTTAAATATGATTCTTATAACTTTGTTAATACTGTTGTTGAAAAAAGTAACTACCGAGTTTCTTGCCGGATTCTTCTCGGTAGATGCAACATTCCGAACCGGTGGTAGAATCATATCTCTTTCAACTGTTTTTGACGATTTATAAGTGTTTCTTTGAAACCTATATAAATAAAGAATATTTTGACTTTGACTTTGACTAAAATGATCAACTACGTAGGTAGGTACTTAGATTATGTCGTCATTTTTATTACTTCTATGGAATAGTAATAAAAAGTACAATATAATGACTCATAATGTTCTAGCATACTAGAACATTATGAGTCATTGCAATTGCAATGTTGTGAAATGCCTGAGAAATAGCGCATTCAGAATATAGATAGAACCTTATATTGTTTAAATATTTTACGTTTTTAATAATATTTTTTTATTTTTAAAAAGCTCTACTCAAATTTATCTCCAATTAAATGGCGTGCAATAAAACACTAATAAATAAAAGATAAACGTATATACTGCCTGCCTTTACCGGACGTCTTCACAATATGAATATGATGATGAAATAAGGAACATTTCCGCCCCTATGATTTATAAATAATAATAGCTTACAACTCATTGAATGTTCTATCTCCTTCAGACTAATTGCAAAACACATTAGCTAGAGACAACAACACATTACGGTAAGTGATTTTGGGTATTCAGAGTAGGGGGTTCCATTTCCAAAAATGATAATATTAGAGATTCAAGTCCAGACTTGCAAGCGAGTTGAATGAAATCAGTTAAAACGAGCTGGGTATATAACATGCAGTGTGGACCTAACAGACTGAAGCGGTCGTGGCTTGTGAAAGCATCCGTTTTTGTGGAGTTGCTCTTAGACAATATAACGAAACTGATTCAAAAGTGTTTCTAAAAGTGAACAATTAAGTGAAGTGTTGGTGTTGTGTGAGATTTGAACTTGAAATGGCTTTGAGCTGTTATACCAATGGTAAGCAATTGGTAGCATTTCAGTAGGAGAAAAAAAAAATGTCGATTTAACAGAACTAGTGATCCGCCCACTGGTCTAAATTCGACCATTATTTTGATTATATTTTTCTTTATTTATTTATATTAGCTTTGTGCACTCCTTCTCCATATAAACTGGATTAAATCAAACTTCTTTACGAAAATAATATCTTTTTCCTCTATTAATAATTTTTTAAACCCTTCAATTGGAATTTATTGAAATAAATGAATTTTTAACGATTAAATAATGAGCTTGTATAAGCATTTGTTTTGAAAACTTAAGAAAGAATATAATATTTTATTAATTTATAATAAAAAAAAACCTTATTCTGTGCCACGGACTAGTAAAAAAAGAAGGACTCCACGGAGTCATACTATAGGGCGAAGCCACGTTTATGCATGTGTGAGTGAGATACTTATGGATACCAGATATGGGATTTCTGTCATGTGGAGCACCTGAGGAGCTTCAATGTCTAGTTAGTGGCGCGGAGTCGTTCTTTTTTTACTAGTCCGTGTTCTGTGCCATAAATCTCATACTGCTCCGTCCGCGTAATTCTCATATAGTGTTACACGTTTTTGCTTCACGTATACAATATATAGAATATTGTAATTTCATGACAACTAAATTAATGAAATTTAATTTAAACGCGATTGACTAACATGCACCAGCATAGATCATATTTCACCCCGCAATTTCCCCGCGTAAATCCCGTTCCGGTTTCTAGCTTTCCATTACTGAAATAAATTTTCAAATGGCTCTAGTAGTTTCAGAGCCTATTTGTTGCAAACAGTCAAATTTCTTTTTATAACAATAGTGTAAAATCTTATATTATTTATTATGGATTGATAGCACTTCACCCCTCCTAGATTAGATTATTTAAAAACCCTACCAGTAAAGTCCACAAAAAGTTCAAGCCAAATGTAAAATAAATGTTCCTACTACACTAGTTAGAACGCATTTAATTGTGTGATGTCAAATATTTCATTGACAGGACTTAATACTCTTATACTTTAACATGCAAATTTTAAAACATAGGTACCTATTTAAATTTGTAAATATGCAGTATAAAATATTTTAAAAAAGTATAAAAACATTGGGTAAATAAAACAACAACAGAAGCTTCACGGTAGTTTATTGTTGGAATAAATCAATACAAACAATTATAGAATACTTAATTATACATTATTATACTAAAAGTACAGCATTGATGCACCCATCATTCTCAGGGTTGTTGGTAACCTGGGCATACTTCCCCCACACCACCTTACCGGCCTGCGTCACAAGACCAAGTTCTGAGATGTTCACTTCAATCACAGTACCCTTCGTAATCACCCCCAAACTCGTATACATCTGAGAACTAGGGTTCTTCTTAACTCCAATAATCGGTAAACTGAATGTCGCCTTCAACTCGGGATGTGTGACATGAGCCTTCTTGAACCGCAGAGCCATAGGCCTGATAAACCTCTCAAACTTTGGTGGTTTCCTCGTGAAGTTCTCACCAACGTATGTCACTTTGGTCACCATACGTTTCCATGCTTTCCTCTTAGACTTACCAGACTTCAACACTTTGAAAACTTCAGCATCAGCCTGTGCCCTCACTTTGGGTATCGGAACGTCCCATTTGCCAGCCTTCTCCTTCCTTTTCTGCTTGATCATGTTAGACAGAACCTTGGCCCGAGACTGGACATCTCTGTCGAGGAGGTACACAGGCAGCGCGCCTTCGGAAACCTTCTCAGTGTTTTGTTTGACATTCTTCTCCTCGTGCGCTTTGATCTTCTTCTTCATCTGGATCTTCTCATTGCGGCGCTCCTTGTTGAAGAGCTTGGCCTTGATGCCGCGCAGCTTGCGCGCCTTCTCCGCCCGCTTGTGGGGCTCACGCGCCTCACGCTTCCTCTTTCGCTCCTCATAATCGAGCCTCCTACCGTAAAGCTTTTGGTGACGCTCAATGTATTCGTTCTGCGGCATTGTGGTTGCTTATTCGGCAACTACAACAAAATTACCACCGTATCAATCACTGACGCTAACATAACCTCTCACTGCCACTGTCTGTCACTCGGTGCATGTGCTCACCTCGACGTTTTAATTGTATTACCCAGCTGCCATGCACCGCTTTTAACTTTTCTACGCTTTAAAGATAATAATTCAAAAAAATATCTTCTACAAAATTACTCGTTTGGAATCCACGTGTGTGAATCTATCAACCCGGAGATTCACAATTTGTAAACGATAAAACTTGCGAAATATTACTAACACGAGACTATTAATCACGCAAGAGATATGAAATCATACATTTATACGAAATTACACATTATAACGAAAATTATTGCACAAAATGAACAAACTCACCTTAGGCCGACACCATGCCACAAGGAAAAGGAAATTTAAGTAGAATGACAGCGCCGTTGTTGCCAGAAAAGTTTTTATTTTCTGAAAATAGTAGAATTGTCCACCCGCGTGTACACATTTTATGTAAATTATAGCATGTAAATCTCATGTTTTCTAATATTCAAAACACGTTATTGCTACAGAAAAATGTAAAAACAAATTAGATGAGGTATGTGAAACTCTAAAATATAGAACATTGATAAACTTCCCATGTCGGTCTGAACGCTAAAACAATAATATCAATTCAACTTATAATATCGTCATAAAAAAGGCGAGAAATAGTGTAAAATAACTCGCATCACAACATTTCGCCCTTCAGTTGGCAACACAAAAAAAATAAAGAGCTTAACCAGCTGTCACTTTAGACCATTTAATTAAAAGTCAGTACATATGTACTGTTGTTTTAGATAGTTGTGATCTTAACGGCTGCTACGACGTCCTTTGACAGTTCGCGGCACCGCGCATGTTCGAGCGTCGCGAACGATTTTTCCGCGAACTAAGCGCGCGCTCATTGCCTGCTGAGCCCCCATTGATTGCTGATTTTCGCTTATTAAAATTATTGACCTTAGTAGAAAAATACAGTTTCTTTAATTAAATTGTACCATTATTATTATTTTATAAAACATATTACAACACATATTTTTCCATAAAATTCTACATGGTTGGTAGTTTTTAGATTTTATCTCATATCTACGATGGCAACATCATAAATGTCAAAATCAACCGACGTTTCTATTCGCCACGTTGGCGCATCATGATGCTTATACCTCTACCCGTGATTGGTCAAAATTAAATAGTAAGATTTTTGTGAATCATTATCCATTGGTTGTAACTATACACACATCCAATCAAAACATTAATGAATCAATTGTGTGTGGGTTACTACGTCAACAACGAACGAGTCGAGTTGCAAGTTGAGGATACCAAACATTACTCATTTGTGATACTAAAATTAACAACGCTAACGTGAAGCCGAGTTCGTGTAGAAACGGAGTGTTAGCTTGATAAGATATTACTATTATGAACACAACAGCATCGTTCCTTCCAGGTTAGTTACAATAGCAAGTACGATAGATATTGGGCTGCTTGCACTAATTGTGTGCTATTTATGGTTGTGTAAAGTTGTAGGTATCAAAGTATGTATGTTGTAGTAGGTAGGTTTATATACTATGTGGCCTGTGCGTTCTTTGGGGGCAGCGAGATTCAAGGCCATAGGAGCGGTTATGCCAGCCATTGCGCTTTTATCTAAGAAATTTTCTTCGACGCCATTGTGTACAGCCGAGCGAAAAACTGTTCTTTTTTTTTTGTTTTTTTTTTAAATACCCTGGTATATTTTGACGAGAGAAAATATGAATGTTGACTTAACATCGGCTACTCTCTCACCCTTTTCTTATTATTTAACTCAATATCCCGTACACTTCAACCAAAACTCAAGATATTAAACTATGAAAAATAGGACAATGATTTAATAAGACTGGAAAGTAGGAATTAGGTTCTCTGGCATATGGATGGACCCTGATTAGGAATGGGATACACTGGAAAGATATAAATCACAAACTTTCTGCTTTTAACTTGAAAATTTTCTTTTGTTACTATAGTGCTGTATTTCTGACCTTGTGGTCTCTGGAGGTCTGCAAGCCTTTTGGGAAGGTCTTAGAACATTTCCATACTCAAATGACTTTGCCATAATAACTCATGCCTATACCTATGGCTTATATTAAAAAAAATAAGACCTAAACAATTGCAAGGGACTTGATGATAATTATTTATATGTCTGAGGTCCATCATTATTCAGTGGTTGGGAAAGACTGCTCTGCGGTATATATAGCCCACTTTATCATTAACAGAGTTTACTTCTTATAACTTAATATAATAAATTTGCTCAAATAACTTATCTACGCAGTGTAAATTATAACATTACACACTTAAGAGCAAAACAAAGAGGTCCAAATGAATAGCTATTGCTTTAACTGATAATATACATTATAACAGCTGTTATTGTTATCACAATATGTTCAAAGTCGGTGTAGCTATTGTTGATCATGAGCACAAGTAAATCCGAACTCAATGATATTGGAATAAGATGCCAATTGACTTGCATTCCGGCTCAACTAAGCCTTGTTTCACACTAGAGTATAGTTTTAAATGGGCTCATTTCTTTTATTTTTTATTCATTATTTATGATAGTTTATTATTTTCTTAAAGTTCTTGTATCATATTTTTATTGTCTCTAAGTATAAACTTTTGTAAAATGTTTTTTCTAAAATACACATAAATATGAAAATGGTTTCACAGCAGATATTTTTTTACAAGATCCCTAAACAAGCTTGAATGATAAGTGTCCCTAAGTGGACTGTTTACAGTATTAAATAAATGGGAAAAGGAATGGTCTAATATTTCATTCCATATTCATTGCCCAGCCTTGATCACTCAAATGATAAATGAACGTTTCCAGAACCTTCATGGAGCCGACGCTGTTCAACAGAGACAGTTTTCAGTATACAAGGAAGAGAAACTGGTATGTGACGTTATCTTATTTATTCAACTGTGTGACGTTGTCAGAGAATACGTTAGTCTACTTTTGTATGTATTGTCTGCAATCTTTGTCTATCTATTTTGCACGGACTATATACATTTTTGCATTTCTATATATATATTTAACAACCTTCTTAGCAACTCCAACAATTATGTAATGATGTTTTGAATTAAACTTGCATGATTTATACATCTCATTTATTTATTATACATTGCATGTAGTACAGTCATGCACAATATTAAATGAATACATGTTTGATTTAAACTTTGTTGTTTTTTGCTATATTCGTCTGAAAATGATCAGAAATGTACCTACATGAAATAACATTTCATGTTAAAAACAACTATGAACATAATAAAACATATTTTACCTTTAATGTGTATGTACTGATAAATTGAAGTAAATAATGTATTACTGTTTCCTTATCAGCAGGGTGACTATTTCTGAATCACTTGCTGCCGTCTTTTGTAAACATAATTCCAATCACAATTTGTACATTAATATACTTACTGTATTAAGGCTGGACTATTAGTTGTCAGACAGTATAAGAAGTGTAAATCATCAATTAGTATGATTAAACACAACAACTGTGCGGTTTTTCATACTAAAATCTGATGATTCGTCTCTTTGTTCTTAAACTATGTTTCCAAGTTCATATATACTTATGTATTGAATAATATTTTTATCAATCTACTAAGTATACAACGCAAAATATTTTCTTCGCTTCCTTACCTAAGTTTCTGTTTAATCTAGAACAGTGCTTCTCAAACTTTTTATGCTATGGAACCCTTTTAGGAAGCGGAGTATTTGACGGGACCCTAGAACAGCGCGGGCGGCAGTGCGGGGGGGGGGGGGTTGTAATAATCGACTTTTAACCGATTTTCCCCTAGGAGTTATGATATTTATGATCAGTACCAATTTTCGTGGAACCCCCAGAAAGGCTTTACGGAACCCCAGGGTTCCGCGGAACACACATTGAGTATAGCTGATCTAGAACATATAATATGACTTTCTTATTTTGGGCCACGTTATCTATTTACCGACACATTCATCAGCAATTTGCAATTGTAATCTACAAACTGTTCATGCTAGGTACTGATAAATTGGTATATCACACTTTTCGGCGATAACCTTGCGAGTGTTTTGCCTAAAAAGAACTGATCATGCGACCACCGCGTGGTGCTGACTAGTGGTGTAACGAATATTCGGATTCGCAAGAAACAATGCGAATGCGGCCGATGTGTTTGACAAACAAAAGAAGGTTATAAATGTGTGTATATGGACTGATAATAGAATGGATAAGATTTGTAATTTTTATTTAAGTATATACATACATATATTAAAACTTTGCTATACTTACTTGTAAAAGGTGTTAACTTCCTCGTTAAATAGGCTATCTAACACTGGAAGATTTTTACAAATCCGACCAGTAGGTAGTTCCTAAGCAAATAAACAAACAAACTCTTCAGCTTTATAATACTTGTACAGATTCAAAAGCAAATTGACCATAGGCGAAAAGATAGCTCGTAAAATCATACTATCGCAATATCGACTAGCGGTGAAACGAATATTCTTAGAAAATATCATCGGCGAAATGACTATTCGGAGTTTTCACAGTCAGTCAGATAGTTTCGGAATAATGATCTGGACTCGGTTGTTATGGCTTCTAACATCACCTTCTGTAACACATGCCTCTTCTTACCTTGACTCTAACTAGAAATTTTCCGCTAGAAGTTATCCTAACGCTCTTATCAATCGGATCCCAAATTCACTCTTTTTAATGCTACACATCAACCGTTCTCTTCACATCGGTTCTGGTATCTTCTCTTTCAAACACTATAACCTTGTATTCTTCGTCTTTATACAAAAGGACGATTAATGCGTGTTACCGTACCTAACTTTTAGCGCGCGTGTTATTTGAAAGTCAACATTGAACGTTCAGTTTCAAATATCTAACATTTAATTTATAAATCGAATATTGGATGATGACTGCATTAAAAACTATAATATAATAATGGTTTTCTGTCTTCCTCATCCAAATGAGGAAGACAGAAAACCATTATTATATACCTATTACGCGGCCACATTATATCCTTGTCCTTTCAAAAACTATATTAGAAGCTTTTGCCCGCGGCTCCGCCTGCCTGGAGTTTTGTCTGTCACAGAACGTTTATTTAAATAGTGATATAGACGTGAAAGCGTAACAGTTACTTTCGCAATTATAATAATTAATTGATTAATTCTCAATGTCCAAATCATTGGATTCCCAATACGGGTAAATTTCGCGCCTCCTTCTGCTGTTCTAGGGTACACCGGGACGCATCCGTAAAACGGGGACAGTCCCGTCCAAAACAAACGTGTGGTCACTTTATGCATACTTAGTAGGTTATCGTGCGCATCATAGCAGTGCGCCGCCCGAAGTGAATCAGACATTGCGATGCACGACTAGTTGTAACTTGTTCAGGCGCGCAGCTGATTATTCAACAGCGCGGTTTTGCGGCGCGCGCGCATGAGTCGTCTATACAAACTTATCCAAAAATGACTCAAACAACCGTACCCACGGTATTACGCGTGTAGTTCCCGTTCCCTTTGGGAATATAGGGATAAAATATAGCCTATGTTACTTCCAATAGTTTCGGAGTCTTTTCAATGCAAACAACGAGCAATTAAATTTGTCGTCTTTATAATATTAGTGTAGACATCGTCTCATACATATAAACTCATTTAATTTTGTTATTTATCAACATAATAAGCTGGAAAATAACAGAATAAACGTTAAAATGAATCCTTCACAGAATCCATTCGTCAAAACAGGTATTTGTTTGCCTTTGTAATAAAAAACGGAATCTGTTGACCAGTTAGAACTAGTTTGGTTTGCAGTTGTCAGCACCTTTCTGTATAGGGGGAAACCCCATTTATTATTTTCCTCCATTCATTTATGGTTCCCATGACGTCACGTAGGGGATCCTGTACGGACTTGTTGGAATACAAAATTCCAAAATGTATGAATAATAAATGCATCATGATGTAAAAACTGCCAAGTGCTAGTCGGACTCGCGCACGAATGGTTCCGTACCATTATCTATAAAAAACGGGGGAAAAATCATGTCTGTTGTATGGGGGCCCCCTTAAATATTTATTTTATTATGTTTTTTAGTATTTGTTGTTATAGATGTAATAGAAATACATTATTTGTGAACATTTCTACTGTCTTCATGAGATAGATATACAGCCTGGTGACTGACAGCGGAGTTAGTAAGTAATAGGGTCCCGTTTTACCCTTTGGGTACGGAACTCTAAAGATGACGTCATCGAAGTCATACGCTTGTCACGCTTTTGTTTTTTGTTCGTTACTTTTTAATTACCTCTTTACCACAGTACAGTACCTACTTTTTAGGAGTGTTATGGCCCTGGAATATGCTTGCTTAAAAGTATCTAAGTGTTGTATTTAGTAGTATTATATGTTTGTATATGCTTGTATATGATTCTTTGCATTCACTGTAGGTGGTTCCTAACTCTGGTTCGATCCCAGAGCATGTCATATTTCTAAATAACAATGATTTATAAATACCACGGACTAGTAAAAAAAGAAGGACTCCACGCTGTCATACTATAGGGTGAAGCCACGTTTATGAATGTGTGAGTAAGATACATAAGGATACCAGATATCGGATATCTGTCATTTGGAGCACTTATTATGTCAATGTGTGACGTAAGTTGCGTGTCAAGGTAGAGCACCTGAGGAGCTTCAATGTCTAGTTAATGGCGCGGAGTCTTCTTTTTTTACTAGTCCGTGATAAATACATATGTTTTATTAACTTAAGCAATGTAGTTTGACCTAGAAAGTAAAAAACACTAATTCAATATGGGGTTCTTGTATACCCCGTTGTATTGCAATGTGTGTGAAAGGACTAATAGTTTTGATGGTAACGTTGTCAGATGTATGTCAGACACGCCCTGGAGGCTGCAGCGGCCAGGGTGGGCCCGCACGCCCGGGAGATGATCACCAACCGTTATCATCAAGATTGTGTGCTCACTCTGCTTGGACATAGTGGAATTTGCTACTGATTCACTTCTTCATAATATTTCATTTTAGATTAGATCGCAGACATTCTTTCAACGACATTTTCGAAAAAAATTGTGCACCTTTTTTTTAAATAATTACACATGAGTAAATATTTACGTGTAATTGTTTTTGAATAATGTCGATGGAAAAATGTTTTATTTTTGTCAATATGTCGTCATCCATATATTATTCATGCAATATTAGGGCATATTAAATAATAATAAAAAAATTACAGAACCATGGTTATGGAGGTATTGCTGGGCATATAAAGCATTGTTGACACTTTCTTATCAAATATAATGCAAGAAAAGAAAAATACTCTAAAAAGGAGACGATTGAAATTTTTTTATGTCTTAAATTTAATATGTTCTATTTTGCATCTTTCAAATATGTTATTGTCATTAATGTAATAATGCACAATTTTGTATATACGAGATGTATCCACACGATATCCTTCCTTCAATGACAATTTGAAACGTACCTATTATAGATTATTAAAAAAAATTGCTTTGTATTGTTTGAATACTGTTCATAAACTAAAGTACAGTATCCAACAACAACTACGGATTTTAACTTATACTAAAATTTAATTTACTGTCCTATAGTTTTCCAACTAAATATACTTTCTATTTATTACAAGTTTTGCGAGCCGTCATTATTTATTTCACAAGCGACCTTTGATAAGAGATTGGCTATTTGCGTCTTCGTAAAGCGTAATCTCTGTATGCCGCACGTATTAACAGTCTAAAGCTACATAATATGTACTATAGCATATTCATAATAAATATCATTAAAGCTATTGCTAAAATGCTATTATAATAAAGCCTTGTCACCTAATCTAATTTACCTTCGCGCCAATTCGCTGGCGGCTTATCTTATCTTTAAGATTCTCAAAGTTTCTAAATTTCTTCCATCTCACTGTCTGTGTCCGAGCTTACTTTTACTTTTTCAGTAAATATTTTCTTACTGTAGCAATTTTTATATCCACATGTTCCGCGGCTACATTGGCCTATCAGTTAAGACCATATCCATATACTCCTTAGTACCTATTTTCGATTGTATTCAATCGTCATGATGGCAATCACAACTCAGTACGCCCGTTTTCGGCAAGTCTCTTGTTCACGATGTATTCGTGTGCTTGATCTCGATAAGATATCCCTGTTCTTCCGAGAGATGTCGTACAATAAAGTTGCAGGTCTAAACTAATTTATTTCGGAGTGAACGCGACCGCACTCCATCGCGCTTGTACAACAACTAATTAATACTCACTATCGGCACGCAAGTACCTACTGATAATTGTGCGTCTGCTCGGTTCGGTAACATGTTCACCCATGTTGTTTTCCAAGTTGAAGCGATATTGAAATGCGAGTTCGCCCATACATACTTCATGATGTGTGCGGTTCGTCATTTATGAACCGATTTCGATGATTCTTTTTTTTGTTGGAAAGGAGATATCCCAAGGGTGGTCCCATGATTAGGAAGCCAGGATCTGATGATGGCATCCTTGAGAAATCGATAGGAACCTTCGAAAATTGTAGGGGCAACTAGTGCGTTTGTTTTTTGTTTCATTAGGTATTTTAAAGCACTACAATTTAACGAAGGTCTGGAGTCGATCTGATGATGGAGCCAAAAGACAGTCGAGGGGAGAGGAGGGAACTCCTTAACGATTTACAGCGGTTACCTTATTTTTGGGTTTGATTAATTTGTATTGATGAGGACTTTACACCTACATGGCGTGCGACTGTCATTAGGGGTCTGATAATTAAGAAGAACAGTTAATGAAACTCCCTAAGGGTTTACTGTAGCTACTTAGTGTTTGGACTTAATTTATTTATATTGATGAGAACTTTGCACCCATATAGGTCATAAGTGCCATTACAAGTCTGATGATGGAGACCATAGACAGTCGAGGGAATTCCTCAAATATTTACAGCAGTTCCCTTTTGTTGGGCTTACATCATACGGTTCAATATGCCAAAATGTTCAGTTCGTACATGTTAGGTCTACCCATCACTTAAAATGGTAAAATAAAATAATTTTTAACAAAAAAAAACCGACTTCAAAAACGAACCTAATAAAAGTAAAAAATGAATTTACTTAGGCCCAAGTAATACGTATTTTAATACTTATAATTTTGAAGTAGGTGCCAAGTTAAACAATGACTTGGTACAATTAAAGCTAATATTAGTAGGTAACTATCAAAGTCAAAGTCAAAATATTCTTTATTTATATAGATTTCAAGGAAACACTTATAAATCGTTAAATACAGGTAAAGCCACAGCTATATGATTCTACCACCGGTTCGGAATGGTGTATCTACCGAGAAGAATCCGGCAAGAAACTCGGTAGTTCCTCTTTTCAATACAATTTATACAAGGTGTATGAATCATAATTAACTTTGAACCACGTTTTAGTGTGGGCCTGTTGTAGAGTATCAAAATAAAAATATATTAATTACAACCAAAAACTTGACCCGACCAGAGCAGACCAGTCCCCAATCTATGACCGATCACCGATCTATATCAATTATCTAAATCAATTGGATTGATCATAAATCGTCGTTCCCCTGATTGGTATTATTTGGCACCAGTTGAATTCCATTCACGTGAATTTCAACTCTAGTGAATTCGAGGAGACTTCTGAGTTCGCTGACGCGCGACAGAGATAATGACTATGAAGCTTAAATAAACTGTTTCATTTTCAAAGGTCGTGAGCAAAATGAACTGATTGTTCAGATGTTTTACCAAAGGTCGACATTTATTTATCGGGTACTGTACGCCACTTGATAACTCGACGCTTGCTATATTATAATGTGCGCTGTTTCATACCATTCATCATAATATTATTATTTATTTCCAGTGCTTAGTCAGGGTCCACTTAGATCAGGATCCTGTTTTTTTGGAGTCTAGTTTTTAAAGGTTTTGCTTAGGATTACATTTATAGGAACATGATTATTTTAACTACATTTGCAAAATATCATTACATGATGTTGGTATATAATTAAAAGCTCGCATTTATAGAGTTTAGTAATATAGAATTGTACATGTATTGATAATAGATAGTGTTGAGCGAAGGTCACTTGTCACCGCAGTGGCGATAGTCTCGTTCGTTTGCCTTCCTATCCGACAGAGATAATATGACAACCCCTGTATTTCAAATTGCCAAAATTCATTTTTAATTCGCAACGATATGTTTGTTAATATATATAAAAAAAAAATTAAACTGAAGGATATCGGGTAGATATTTCTCTACCAAAATATGATTATTGAACTTGATGAAAATAATGTGGCATGTTTTTGTGTGGTAAAATGCACGTTTCTTTTTGTAAAATCTTTTGTGAAGTTTGATTATTATTGGCATGTTAAGTATTATGTATGTATGTTATTGGCAGTTAAAAAAAATATATAAATTAAAAAAAGGCAAATTAAATGTATGAAATATAAAAAAAAGCAATCTGAATATTATGAACTAAGAAAAAATATATGAAAAATATAATGGATAAAAAAGTGTACATAAAAAAAGGTGAAAGAAACTGTACGTTTATGTGATCAATCAAAAAATACATGAAGATGTCACGAACATTCTTGAAAAAAGGAAAAAAAAAAACAAATGAGTCGAAGACAAAAGAGTCAAAAAGAAAAATGGCCGAGTGTACAATGAGGGTGGGTACTGTAAGTGCTGTTACTAAGTGCGTATGGTGTTTGTAGATTTTGTGCAAGACTCGCCCGACACAGACTGGGACGATGACGACGAGTACGAGCCGGTCACGGGCTCCGAGGAGGAGGCGCTCATCTCCGGGTCTACTTCGGGACAGAGCGACGTGAGTATACACTTTTTACAAATTCAAATTATCTAGGCCTCAAAAAAAGCACTTATAAATAGTAAATTTTACAAAAATCTATAAAACAATGTTAAATGTTGTGGCTCGGATTGTTGATTCTACCGAGAAGTAATCGGCATGAAACTCGGTATAAAGAAAGAAATCAAGTCCAAATAAGTTACAAACGTGTCTGACAAGCTGTCAGCCGTTTCCTGAATTCACAAATCTGGATTAACACTCATCAGTTTCAAACGTTCATTGCCAAATCGAGCAAAAATCGTGTTCTTATTTCAAGCATGTTCTTTGAAAATTTCAACTAAGTATCTGACAGATGTTTAGTCCGAAGTGACGAAGACTCGTTGGCATCTTTCGGGTAGAGAACGTAAACATGATGATCATGCTGCTAGCTTGCGTACTCCGATCTACAATCAGTCCCTTTGCAGGAGGAGCTGAAAGTACGCCCGGTGGTGGAGGTGGCGCCCGAATCCGGTGATCTGCAGCTGGCCGACTCGGAGTTCTCGGCCGCGTCCGACTGCGAGCGCGACCTGCCGCGCTACGAGCGCTGCGTGCGCTGCAAGGAAGCCGCCGCCGACCACCTGTACCGCTTCTGCGGCCGCTGCTTCAAGGTAGGTCGCCTTAAAGAGAACCGAGTGACCAACAAATATGACTGGCTGGGTTAGATGGAAAGTTGTGACAAGTGGCTAGCTCGTCTGCTACACAATCACACACCCAAAACCCGATATACCATTGTCGCCTTTTACGACATGCAAGGCCTACAGTTGACACATTATCTTTATATCCCAGACCAACATCGGATTTTTTGTATATACGAAACTTGAAAACTAATGTTTGTGTTAGATAAATAAAGCGATTAAATGTTTCAGGCGCGAAAAGAATTCTTTCCCCCCCGGCCGCGACGCAAGCCGAAGACAGTTAGCCAGGAGTCGTCCCAGGAGTGCTTCGAGGGAAGCGTGGTGACGACCACTTCGCAGGACTCCGGGATAGAATCCATTTTTAGCCAGGAACTGGTCTCCAGTCAGGATATATTGAGCCCAGGTTAGTTTTTTTTTTTGATCGCAAACAATTATGTTTTCACCCTGATTTGGAATCGAAGCCATAAGAGTCCCCTATAGCAGTGGTTGCTGTTCTCCTTAGTTAATCTCCCACCCCCCTGTTGTGCCAATAGAGGGATAATAGGTCTTCGTAATAAAACGGTGGCAACAATGGAACTTTAATAAATATTGGATATTAACACCTACACACAGAACAAACACAAGTATTCATCACACATGTCCTGGGTGGGAATCGAACCCACAACTCTTGGCGCACGGGGCAGGGTCACAACCGAATGCGCCATCGAGCAATGTCATTCCAAGCTGCGAATTCGATGAAAAAAAAAAACTATCGTTACAATAGTCACAGATTATACAACCGATGCTCCTACGGACACATCGTATGAACCCCCGCTCCGATGCAATTGCAGAACCGAGCCAGGAGCACAGTCGGGAGCAAAGCCAGGGGTCGCGGCCGCCGCCGGGACGCGCGCCGGCGGCGGACCGGCTAGGTAAGCGCAAGCGGCGCTCGGAGTCGGCGGACCGCGCGCGCAAGCGGCCGCGGCCGGACTCGGAGTCGGAGAGCGTGGCGCCGCTGGTGAAGGCGGCGAGCGACCCGCTGGTGTGCGTGGAGGCGGCGGGCGCGGGCGGGGGCGGGGGCGGGCTGTGCATCGTGTGCCTGGCGGAGCCCAAGTCGGGCGTGTTCGTGCACCGGCGCGTGGCGCACATCTGCTGCTGCTACGGGTGCGCGCTCAAGGTCTGGGCCAAGGCGCGCCGCTGCCCCGTCTGCAACTGCAAGGTGAGCAATGTGCTCAAGGCCGTCGTCATGTGAGCGGGGAGCGCTGCCGCGGTTGACTCGCTGTCGGTACTCTGAAACCTCTAATCGAGTAGGGTTAGGGTTGAATCGGTTAAAATGCGGAAACGCTCGAGTATAGATTTGGAGCTTTGCGACGCAATTTCACGTCGTCCTATCGATTTTTCGAATGATCACTAGCGAGTCGATATTTTTCGTGTCCGAAACATTTTGTTATGAGGCGTTTTCTCGTGTTAGTATAACGTTTTGTATGTAATTTCTAATTCTAACATGAATTTAGAATAAATATTTTATTACAAATGTACGATAAGAACCACTATCGCGTGCTACTTGTTATCAAACTGGAATTTATCATGACCCTAATTATTAAATATATAAAGTCTATTTTGTTTTAGAAAACCATCACTGCTGATAAGCACATGTTAACGAATGTGCGATACTTACATTTTTTTATCTCATACAGTACAGTATCACATTTTAGTATTATAGTCTTTATTATTAATCCTATAAAGTCTGTTTCGCTAATGAAGGCAAGTCACTGCTGATAAGCAAAAGACGTTGGCGGATTTAGCGCAAAAGTAATGCTTATGAAACTTGAGATTACTTTGTTCGATACTGATACTTGAGCGCGGAAATAAGTTGCAGTGCATTGTAAAACTATACCTCATTGCATCATTCATTTGTAACAAAGATTATTGTTACCGTATAATATCTCTTCTTTTTCTAAGCCGCAAAGGTGGAAAGCGCAGTGGTGGTACCGTACAGCCTGTCTGTAAGTGGTCATTATAGTATAGGTCAGGGATGGCGAACCATTGGCACGCGTGCCATAAGTGGCACTTTATGCAAAATGATGGGCACCCATTTTCTTTGAGATCCCGAATATATAAAAAAGTATTGACAACATCTACCTAACCCGCTCTCCGGACACTTCAAAAACCTATCATATTAACACTCACGTGACACGTTTGTTTAAAAAAGTTTGCTACCCCTGGTATAGGTACTTGTAACGCAAAGGTCAGTATTAGTATTCACCGCGCAGACTTTAAAGTCTGGTTTCAGAGTCACGCTTACACCGACGCGGGGGGTAGGCGTCGGGCACGAGCGAGGTGTTGCCTTGTATAATCCCCGCAGATTGCTAATGCGCTCGAACCTTGTCTAATTAACACCCACGTGACGTCACCCGCAATACTCGCTGGTCAGTTTTGCGAACGGTACTGAGTGTTCGATTACGTCACCAATATGGCGGCCAGGCGCATTAGCAATCTGCGGGGATAATAGCGCGTCATAGTGAACACTGCGCGCGCCATCCGCGCTCGTTACAGCGGTGTTACGGCGGTCCGCGCGACTCTGAAACCTGCCTTAATGTCCTGAATTACGCTGAACAACATTGATTCATTCTATATGAAAGACCGGACTTACAAATTGCGTTTGGAATTTTTGTGAATCGTCAAATAGGTTTTATTTATAGATATGTTATTTGAAATATTACATGTCGTTTAAAATTTATGAGCAGGAATTTTGATTTGTCTACTGACAGCAAGGACAATCGTGGCAGTATGAAAGTTTAAGTTGTCTATGGTTAGTAATAAATTAATACTATCGCACGCATCAAGCCGGGATTACATTCTTCCCATACTTAAGCCGGCCGCCGGGCAGTGTAGCCATTCAATATTGGACGAGTATATCGGACTAGTATGTATTTGTAAATAGCAGCTTTGCCAGAGTTAATATATTCGTATATTTTGAATTAGGTTAGTTTTCCTATGGATTGACAAGCATATTAAGGATCTCATTTTGGTAGACCAAAACTTTAAAAGAAGTATTTTTTTTATGTTAATTTTAATATAATTGTCATTATCACCTTTTCATTGTGGGGAAATTATTAACCAACATTAATCCATAGAGCGTCGGACGTGCGTTACACCAGTTTAATAAGTGGGGGAATTTGAACCTTATTGGAAGCTAAGCAATAAAAATAACAAAGCTTCGAAAAGAGATCCCAATTTAATATGCTATCGTTTTTCCATAACTAATTATGTCGGATTTTTCAAACTTATCATGATAACTGTCTCTGTTAAAGTCGAAAAACCCGCGGTAAAAATTGAAAATGTGTTATTTAATGACAAAAAAATATATAAAAAGATTTTCTTTTGCGGACGCGTATGTTGCTTAGAAATAAAAAATATATCACTATGTTAATTTACTACGAAACGGACGTGAGCCTAGAGAGTTTATTAAATTTAAGTTATATAATTTCGTACGTACGATCTATATCTGCGCCTGATGTATTCATACAGAATAGTAACTTTAAAAAAAAATCTTTATTAAAAACTTATTTAACCCTTATGTACATAAAATAATGTTCATTAATAAAGTTGTAGCCTTTTTATAAATATTAAACCGACCACGGGGTCTCTGTCAGATAGAAGTATTAAATGACGGTGCTATTTTGTAAATAAATTGGGAGCTTGCGATGGTGTTATATGTTTCCGAGTATATTGCAAGTGGTTAGCCCGGCACGTGATAGGAAGTGCCACAGTGTTGCGATTTACTTGCTTTTTTTGTTTTACGTAAACCAGTATCTTTCAGTCTATAAACCGTATAATGATATACTTTCATATATTAGTAGTCACTGTTTCTATGGTTTGTGATTTGCAAAGGAGTTATATCTCGATGGTAATTCGCTGTAGTATCAGAATAGACCTACAGGAGAAGTAGTGTCACTGTTTCTATGGCTTTTGACTTGCAAAGATTGATGATATCTCGGTAGTAATGCATTACTCTGCTATAGCATCGAAGGAGGATATTAGTAGAAACTTTTACCGAAAACGGTATGTAACTAATATCTGAATATGATCAGCAATATGCTATTACACTGGTATACGAAAAAATACGCAGTTTTAATTTTTACGTTCAATTTTGTTAATTTAGTGTCGATCGCAAGGCTGTGGCATAATTTCGTTCTATACTTCACAATCTATATTGAAACAAGTTTATTAACGATTCGGTGGTCATTATTTTTCTCTGAATCGACATTTTATTATATCATATTAGATTAGTTAACCACGCTTGCTTAGCGCAAATCGTCCACCTAGTTATTTTGTATTGTAGTTATAGCATTTACTTAAATAACGTTGATGTATCAAAGAACTAGATGTCGCCACTACAGATAATGTTGTCATCTACATTCAGTGCGGCATTTAAACTTACTTTAGCTTAAGCAGTTCACTTTGTGCCTTACATTTTACAAAGTAATGAAACATCTTAAGAATTCATACAAATTTAGTTGAGTATTTTAGTAAAAATTTTGGCACTAGCGACCAAACAGAATCTGTGAACGTGTTTCGACAGATGTTTTTTTTTTCAATGAGGGTTTTCAAAAATACAAAAACCGCCAGATGGCACTAGGGAGTCTCCTGGTCTTATCACTGTCACTATTGGCTCCTTGTTGACAGCATGTCAGTTTGTTCTGACACCTAACCAATGAGGAGGGTGACAAGACCGCAAGTCACAGTTACGCCATCTTTTGGATGTTTTAATTCAAAAAAACCTCATTGATATTTAATATGAACATTGGGTTGTTGGGTCAAAAATTAAATGAGTGTCTATGCCCTCGTGATTGGTGGTGACATCTAGTGTTAGCGTAACTAAGTGAAGATGTTTATTATTATTTAGTTGCCAGCGCACTACTTTTTACTATTAAAGATTAATAAAACCTATTTTAGCGATAAATGTTTTCTCATACTTTCTAATGTCGACGCGGAAATAATTGAGGCACATGGAAACGAGACAAACATTTGTAATTAAAACGGGCTGACAGATAGCGTTTATTAGTAAAAAGAGACTTGTCTATAGTTCTACGGTTAGCAAGTACATGCGTCGTAATATATTGAAGTATTTCAATTATATCGCCTTCAAAGACGTAACGGGAACATCGGGGACGCTGAGCGACTAGGTTTTTGTATTAAATTAGTTGAGTCATGTAGTTAGTAGTTTGTATATAACAATATTATAGGGAAATGAGGCGATAATCGTTGACCCATATCAAAAAGATGCAAGAAGCTGCTGAAGATGCAACTTTTTGAAGCGAAATGTGATCAATATTGTCCATTTTATTATTGACGAAATATAAATATGTTGTAAGTTATATTTTGTGTGATTCGGTTTGATATTGATTATCGATTTTTGTCTCGATATAATCTTGCAATTTCGTGGCACTGAATTCGCCTTTGAATTGGCAGGATGATGAAATGTAACTATTTGAAACTAAAAAGTTGTTGAATCAACTTAAGTTATATCAATATGTTATATTTAGTTGAAGAGACCTTGATTGTTTCTAAAAGTTTAGTATTCCAGAAGAATCAAGTAATCTTTGTCTAGTCGACTACAAAAATACATAACATGTCGTCATGAACACGGCAATAATACACTCAACCATGTCTTTCTCAATGTTTCTAAAGAACTTTGTGTTGTGGTCTGAAGTTGTAAATAACTGTGATCTCGAGTTCAATAATAAATTTCACGATTCAGTGCTAAGATATTGCAGAAACAAGTGGTTGATTAACGAAACAAATATATATAAATAGTAATTATAATTATTAATTAGCCTCACCATTTCTACTTAATTTTTCAAATAAATATATTGAAATTGTTGAAATTTGTAAATTTGTAATTATTTAATAAAAAATAAAAAACAATGTGATGTTGGCCGTGGCGCGGCAGTTATGTTATAGGAGCTTATCTATTGGTAATTATGTAAGGGACTTGATGATGCAGTTTTGCTATAAACCATTAAAGAAACAATTATCCCACCATCCTTTCCTACCGCGAAGAGGATCTATATTATTGTTATTTCTTTCATGTTATTTAATTGATGTAATTATTTGTAGTGTTTTAACGTTGAAATGGTTCCGATGTCACTTGCAAATGTGTTGTGGTCGAGGCTACAGATATTTATTTATTATTTTGCACCTTTGCACCTTTTTAAGTTTAATTTAATGCTATTGAGGTCAGAAACAAACATACATTAATATCTGCCTGTAGCACAAAATATATTTCATATTCTTTCAAATAAATGTATTTATTGTATTACAAGATTTCTTCTTTCAAGAAAATTAAATAGTTTTTCCGCTCTGTTGGGAATCTGTAAGCCTCGTGTATATGTGAATGTGGTGAGATTTTGTGAGTGGTGGTAATTATGAAATGCTGTGTTCACTGATTCGATAGATGTATGTGCGGCAGACATCGGGACCACGCCGACTTAACTATGGGAAGAATACATGTAGGATTAACTTTAGTTAGTAAACTATCGATTGTAGTCATTTTTTTATAAAAAAAAAGAAAAAAAGAAGTTTGAAAGATAAAAAAAGAAATAACAGAAAAAAAAAGAACGATTAATAAAATTTTTCTTTTTCAGCATACTTTTGACTTTTATTATGATACACCTTTTCCAAGTTCGTGATTTAAAAACTAAACTTACATGGCCCTTTGTTTATATAAAGGAGTTATTCACACAGCTAGACTAATTTCCGCCTTAAGGTAAATTAAGGGTATTCACAACTATTATTATCCTTCAAAAGTCAATCAAAAAATATTATGTAATGAAAATTAAACAAGGGGAAGGATAGCCGAGCTGTCGTGGTAATAACTCTTTCATATATTATACATTGCAGCAACTGAGATCAGCATAGTTGGGCATAGTATAAAAATCCTTGGATCCATAACAGAGTAAACATGGTCGGCTTCTATTGAATATTGTAATGTTTTATGCTTCAGATGTTGTTTTATGATTAAGGTTTTCGAAAATAAAATATGCCCCAGGTGTGTCGCCAGGTTTCGTCGCAGTTATGATTTTGTAGACTTCAAAATCTCGAAATAGGCACTACGTCGCATTCATTGGAACAGGCGGACATTTTATTTATAAAACCCTAATTGTTGAATACCTTTTCATATCGAAATCAATATCATTGAAAGTTATCAAATAAATATAAAAATGTTCTCTAGATGGGCGTAACTCACCATTGTGATTTTCAAATTAATCAAAAAACCTTACATCATTTTGGGAAAATAATCTATCATAATTTGTTTATATATCACCAGATCTATGAAGTTTCAGTTGGACCATCTTATAGTTGTTTTGTCTTTGAAAACCCTTTAAGCACTTTAATATAACCATTTATACTATGTACAGTTTTGCATAAAACAAATATTTAGATTGTAATGAGAGAAATACAATATACTTACAATTTCTACTTTGGTCATAATTTAGAGCAAGTTTTTCATAATCCAAGATGACGCCCAAGATCAAGTTTGACACACACTTATACAACACAATCGACACCAATTAAGGAAGTAAGTAGATGAGCGACAGTATTATGGTTAGTATGATTATAATGTAAGTATGTCTATGACAGGACTACACAGATTTAGTGTACATATAAACAGAGATTTTATTATCGAACTACAAAATCAAATGAGTTGAAGAAATCGAACCCTAGCTAAGGACGGCAATAATTAAGTCTACCTACTATGTAGTTTTTTTTTATTATTATTTTTTAAATATCCCGCAGCATCACATTTATTGATCTTACTCTGAGCTAAGTAGCTTAAGCACTTGTGTTACAGATATCAGAATCAACAGTGATATTACAAATATATACTTAAATATTCAATATTATATAACACCCAGACACAGAAAAAACACAAGTATATTCATCATACGAATGTTTGTCCTGGAGATGGGGATCGAACCCACACCTCTTGGCGCATGGGGCAGGGTCACTACTAAATGCGCCATCGAGCCAGTCAATATATATTTTGTCCCATGTTGGTCTGGGACTTCTTAAAAATAATGTGCCAACTGTTTCTTGTCTAGCAATTTTTGTGAAACCATGAAATAATATTTATTGGAAAACGACTGATTTTGTTACGTCCAGTTCGTCTTCATGATAATATATGGTTTCAGATCCGGGCAATCGATTAGCCATTATGCCACCATATGACGATTTTGGACGACAAGTCGAGGAAAAGAAAATATGACAATTGAAACCTTAGTAACTATTGTTACAAATAGTAAAAATGATTTTAAAAGGGTTGTGTCACAATGGCTTAATACACTAAACTAAGAAGAAACAGATAATTTGTTGAGATAGGCTAGGGTGGTTACACAAATAATCTAAAAAATAAACAATACATTTAACATAGTGCATTCATATTAATATAATATATATGTACCTACATAAAAATAATAAATATACATAATGCATATGCATGCCTATACACACACACACGATGGCGTGCTAATCCTATGTAGTCATTTGTAAATATTCTGGCACCCAAAATTGTGAAGTGCTATAAAGTTTGTGCTCTTTCAGGACCTGGTGACCTGGAAATGACAAGCTTATCAAATAAGCTTAGTTTTAGGCTCCAGTCTCCCACAACTAAGAAGTATAATCGTATTCATAGCCTATATTTGTACATTGGTGTATAAGTGTGTAGGTAAATAAATTTATTATTATTTTGTCTTCATACGAATATAATATTCTCCTTAAGTAAGGGGTAATTTTCATAGTTACGGGCTTTTGGCCAAGTAAGAATGAAAGTAAAGCTGTGCGCTAAGTAATATGGCGGCTTTTTGTAGGGTTATGTAAGTATATTTAGTACTAGCTGTGCCAGCGGTGTCACCCGCGTTTATGGTTAATATTATAAAGACTATTTCCGTCATACATGATTACTATGTAAGTTTAACCATTAAGGCTGCACACGCGACGGAAGCTTAAAAAATGGAGTAACTTCTCCCGTTTTCACAACATTTCCCTTCACTACTTTGCTCCTATTGATTTTAGCGTGATGAAAAGTATACTATAACCTGCCCAGGAGTATGAAGAATAATTGTACCAAGTTTCGTTAAAATTCGTCGAGCAGTTTTTATTTCTATAAGGAACATACAGACAGACAGACAGACAAAAATTTTACTGATTCCATTTTTGGCATCAGTATCGATCACTAATCACCCCCTGATAGTTATTTTGAAAATATATTTCATGTACAGAATTGACCTCTCTACAGATTTATTATAAGTATAGATTACGATGGAACACGTTTTGTTCAGTTATCCGTATATAAAAAAGGTAGAAGTAGGTATAATAATAATAATAATATTCAATATTCAGTCGACTATAATAGAAAAAGTAAGAAAATACACAGAGCCTCGTCCGATGTTGGACTGGGACTTAAAAATAATGTGCCAACTGTGTTTCTTGCCTAGCATGTTGTAAAAGGCGACTAATGGTATATGGGGTTGTAGGTACCTATATGATTGTGTAGGCGACGAGCTAATGACATACTATAATAAGAATTACAGTAGAACGTCGATTATCCGAACTATTTGGGGGACATGGGTGTTCGGAAAACCGGTTTTTTTTCGGATAATCGAACTGTATTGATTCTGTAATTATTATAGAGGTGAATAAAAAACCATATTAGTCATACCTTACTACGCATACTTAGATTATAATACATCTTTAATAATAAATAACTTATTCCTATTGAATCCATTTGTCATGCAGAATAAATAAACCGCGTGATGTGTTTCAAACCAACGCATGATAGACTTGGTTCCAACAAACTTGGTAAACCAACTTGGTATTCATTGGATAACTGCGTTGCAGTTCCACCATCCTCTATCCGTTTATAAATTTCTTTCATGGAAAGGATAATAAGTTTACATTTTTGTATTTAAAAAAACGGCTAAGGGCGAGTCGAATTTGCGCACGAAGGGTTCCGTACCAACACCGAGCAAAAATATTTATTATATTTTTATTTCATTATTTATTTTTAAAGTAAATATACAACTAAATATTCTGTGAATATTTCAAGCGTCTACCTGTGACCGTTATTAAAATCGAGCAAAGAACCGACAAAAACTGACGTTTATTTTATGGGAGTCTTAAATATTTCTTTTATTCTGTTTTTAGTTATAGTGGCATCAGAAATATAATATCATCTGTGAAAATTTCAACTGTCTTACTATCACGGTTTATGAGATACAGCCTGGTGACTGACGGACACACAGACAAACGGAAGACAAACAGACAATCCCTTTGAGTACGGAACCTGAAAAACCAATAAATCAGACTGGCGAAGTGTTCGGATAATCGGTCGTTCGGTTGATCGACGCTCCACTGTATTATGAATCAGGGATGGTTTTAAAATAATAAAAAATGTGTTAGTTGCTATTTGCTTTGTAATTGGTGTATATCTATACTTATAATAAATCTGTAGAGAGATCAATTCTGTTCATGAAATATATTTTTAAAATAACTATCAGGGGGTGATTAGTGATCGATACTGATACTTTTGTCTGTCTGTCTGTCTGTCTGTATGTTCCTTATAGAAACGAAAACTACTCGACGGATTTTAACGAAACTTGGTACAATTATTCTTCATACTCCTGGGCAGGTTATAGTATACTTTTCATCACGCTACAATCAATAGGAGCAGAGTAGTGAAGGGAAATGTTGGGAAAACGGGAGAAGTTACTCCATTTTTTAAGCTTCCGTCGCGTGTGCAGCCTTAATGGTTAAAGTTACATAGAAATCATGTATGACGGAAATAGTCTTTATAATATTAACCATAAACGCGGGTGACACCGCTGGCACAGCTAGTTTATAATAAATTAATCATCATGCATGACATATGGTCCTAGTAAGTATTTGTTTAAATGGTGTAGGTACTAATCTACAGCTTAAGCAGTTTTCCTTGAGGTGTATTAGTACATAGTTTAAATTAATAGGTTAATTTGTTAAATTAAAGTTAGCACTTATACCTACTATTACTTATGTTTCATGGGTCATATATATGATATTATAGGCATCACCCGAGGATGAAATATTTTGCGGATGAGCTGTCACCTAAGTCACTGAAATGTCCAAAGTTAAGTGATTTATTTTATCTGACAAAATATCAGCTGATGTCCATTTGAAATTAAACTTAACGATCTCTGAGCAATCAGCATCTGGCTATAAACCCGTCATGTCCAGTGAACTAAACAGAGCGCAGCGGATGCAACATCGTTTTGGTGAAATTATTCTTAAACAAACAAACAGATCGCAGCTCTATTGCTTTTGTGCTGGATGTAGGTGGCACCCGATATAACTCGTCGAAATCCCACATTACCAGATAATTTGACAATTATTTTTACGGTGACCACTCCGCCGATCTTAGATAATTTATTCACACGTCAAGATGCAATCATAGTTTTTAACCGACTTAAAAAAAAAGGAGGAGGTTCTCAATTCGACTGTTTTTTTTTTTTAAATGATCGGTTGGAACATCTGTCTACGTCAGCCTGCTTTACAATTAATTTTCTGTTATAACCTTCCTTTATAATTCATATCTACCCGACGGATAAACCAACCTTAAGTTTGTAATTAGATTATAATATGGTCCTTATCAACATGGACTTCAGCCAAAGTTTTCATAGGCGAATAGGAATGATGACTGCATTAAAAAACTATAATTCTATTTAGTCCGTCAGTTAGATTATATATATTTTTCGCTTTATCAAATTAACAAAAAATCACAAAGAAAAAGAGCATCAAAGTTTTGGAGGGGGTGCTTGCGACGTCACTATTAAGTAGAAATTTTACGAAAGCGTGACGTCACGCGCAACTTGAATACATTGTATCTTCGTCAATGTTTATTTGACAAATAAATTAAAAAATACGTGTTTAATATTTTTTTATAATCTGACTAAACATTTTTTTTGTCATCTTGCTTATCGCCTATCAAGTTAAATTCGTTGCCTTCAAATGTCCCGACCTTTAGTTAAACTCATAGAAACCAGATAAACTAATATCATGCTTCACATTAACAATTACTTACCTAGGGCACCGCTTTTCTTTCAATTCCTTCTTACCTCGTTATGCTACACCGAAGATGTTTCCATAATTATAATTCAATATATGAATGTTTTCTTGACCTCTTTGCTATTGTGGTAACATCTTGTGGTCATATTTCTGCAAATAAACGATTTATTTGGAACTAGGTACTAGTAATGAGTATCATGTTTTCCTGTTATAATATAGGTAATAAATAAAGTCGACAAACGCCGTCGAGAAAACATGCAACGTTTTTAAACAAATTCATTAGCTACATATAAATAACACGTTGCATGTCCGCGAGATATTCCAAATTAAATGAATGAAGTGCATTCCTCGGTGCGGCGGAGCGTCATCTTTTAATTCGGCGCTGTGAATGTAAAATAAAAAAATAACTGTGTCGGTCGAGTATGGCGGCGCGGGAGGGTCCCCGCCATGATTCACGGGCGCGACTGACGGTGGCGTAGGGGTGCAAGCGTACAACTTGTCAACTTGAATAGTTGCAGCAGTAATACAAGGGTGCGGGGGTCACGGTGTTGACCCCCCCCCCCCCCCCCCCGGGCTTTGAAACAGTCTCCTAATCAGACAGAACTACTGTAGTCTTGCCTTAGAAGCATAGTCTGATTTGTTCGATCTTGGCGTCTCTTTATCGCATAAACATGAACGTGCATAATATGGATAGACGTAAGTGTTCATAGGTGCATTGCATGCAAGGAAACCATGATCCAGTTGTTTGTATTTGTCTTTAACATCAGCTCCGAAAGTAGTTACTTAAATGATACTTAGACTAGTTGTATGAGGTGATATGATGGTTGGTCAAACGAGTGATGGCAAAATTAAGATTAAATTGAGCATAGGACTTCTTTATTCGCAAGCTAATATTTACTCGTTTCCATGCTCAGTCTTTTAGTAAAGGACAACCAAAATGTATGTTCGCGCTTTACTTTTCGAGTTATTCTAACATATTGTACGGGGTCTCGACCATCACGAATTTGTCAAATTTACTTTCGACCAACTACTCATGTACCTACATAGAGCAATCCTAAAAGAACCGACATCACTTCTTGCTATACTACGACGACACAAATAGATACATATTATTATCTAAACTGGTTTAATCCGTAAATAAAAAGTACGAATGACAAATAATTTCATCATATTCGGTGCAACATATCACTATTTTTAAACATTAATCGCAGCTAAACTGATAATAATACTTACCTATACTGAACTGATGGTAAACTTTTGTTTAATTAACGGTAAAATAACTTGAGATGACGTCACCCATTAAGCCTCTTTTCCTGCCATTTGTTTTCGAGTTTCCAACAAAGCGATAGGAACAGAACACTATGAATCATCCAAACATACGTGTGTCTGTGGCGCTCTTAACAAAAATATTATTATTCAGCTACCGTATCGGACCGCGAGCCGCCACCCTCTACTCGCACACGCCCGCTCGCCGGCCGCTCCTCAGTCCTCGCTCTGTTCGCGTACGCACGTCAGTAGCTTTCCGGCGTCGATCTATAGTGCACGTTTCGTCTTCTTCACTTTCCCCAACACAAAAACTTGGTAAGCTAGCCATTTTCTTACATTTTAAAATCAGAAACTCTCCATATCATCTATTCGAGCAAAGGAATCCACCGGAAGAGATTTAAACTTTTTTTTTTAATTTTTTATTTAACGCACCCTCGGGAACCGGCGATCGAAGGTGCGTACGAAATATTGCACTTATCCAGGACCGGTATTGGATTATTTGTGTTAAAAACTGAACATTTTGCCGGCTCTATAGGCCGGATAACGGAACTGGCCAGTTCTGTCGTTAATCCGAACGGTAGATGACTTCATATGGGCCCCGAGATTGTTTTTTAGCCGGGCGTGTGGCGATGGATTGTTTAGTGGATTTATTGTTTGATTCTGTTGTTAGTGCTGGAGGAATGCACTTGTGTCCGCTAACGCGACATTGATAGTGCATTCTGTACGGGGACACGTACCGGCCACTCCGAGCAGTAACCGACACGATCGTACAAGGCTGCGGTGGATTAGTCATTCCTTTGGTTGGCCATTGTTTTCTTTACAAAATCTTGTTTTAGCAATGTTCAACTATTAATGACACTACAGGATTGAGGATGCACTTCAGTAGGTACTTGTTAGGTGTATTTTTAAATAATTTCCTGATTGGAACATCGGTTAAGTGTGCAACCTGTACCTGTGCAACATTGTCCTTTATATAACTTCCTTAGGTATATTGGACTACCTATTTTTTTATGTGTACACACCAGCATAAAATTGTCACATAATTTCTTCATATTAAGAACCAAATGGTTCCGTATTATCAAATTATGTAGGTACTTATGTCTTTCTAAACAAAATACTGGCTAAGACATTGAAAATGTGATTGTCCCGATAACATTGAAAATGAGTTTGTGTAACTTGCGTGCGTTTCAAAAACTAATTAGGGCCCCGTTGACTTGTACTTACAAAAAAAAGGACGAGAGGTTGACACTAACAGATGACGAAGGAGTTCGTATTGCAAAGGGTGATTTAAATTTAGGGGAAAAGTCCTCGAACACTGCCAAAGGCACCAAATAAACTTTTATTCCCGTTACCGTGTTAACCCATTCATCAATCACATTTTTTTAGTAGACCATATAATTTCTAAAAATCTCAGTGCACAGACGCAGCGTCTAAATCTAAATTAACTGTTTTGTTATGGTTCGTTTGATCTCATGCTACATATTATGTTAATAAATACAATTACTTCGTTGCGCTAACGATCTGGTCGTTCAACTTGCAGCCATGTGTCTACATACCTAAGATTTAGGTGATCTTTGTTTTTTAGCATCTTTTACACGGCCTGAATAATTTGGGAAAATAATTAACATACATAGCAGAAAAGAATCGTCCATAAAATTCTTCGTTGCTATTTGTCTTTAAGGATTAAAAACTTTTTAATCGACTTCAAAAAAAAAAGGAGGAGGTTCTCAATTCGACTGAATTTTTATATGCAATACCTACTCGTTGGAAGCATAACAATTTTAATTGAACTACGTAAGTTTATAGGAACGTTATCTTGAAAATAATTTTGCATTCCCGATACCTCTGGGAAGGCTTTCGAAACTTTTATCCAATTTCGACTTCCATCTTGAGTCTGGCATTTCCTCTGTATCTAAATCTACTCCCGCATAGATTTTTTTATTTGTACCTACTTACTCCCTTATGCCTATATCATCAAATCCTAACTTATAAAGTTATGGAGCAGAGATTAAAAAAGGAAAATGTCCTTTAATACGGTGTTAACGAACTTTAAAGTTTTGTATCAGTTGGGGCTATAAATAGTCCCGCGAGCAAGCGGCATGTGTTAGACAGCCAATAGCCGCTCGTTGTTGTTTTAAATAATAAACACTTAATGCTCCAATCATCATGTTAAGCCTCCTCTTTTCGAAATTAGGGAGTGATGGCTTACTGACTATGCTTTAAGTAACTAAGAATGGATCAATATTCATAAATTACACTATTGAAATGGTTCCAATATGACCGATACCGAATTTGATATCTGAGATAAAACAGTTTTGGAATTTAGTCGGAAGTCAAGTAAATATCCTTCATATTTACTAGAGACTTTACATTGGAAATGAGGAATGGTAAGGTTAAGAAGGATCTGGACCGCCTTGTGAATATTTTAAGAGTCTTATAAAGGCCTACCAAAGGTCACGAATCCATAGTATTCTCACGTAATCAGACTGAATAAAACTTCTCAAGACTTATTTCACATTAGTATGTTCATACATATAAATTTTCGTAGGTAGTTTGGTTGAAGGTCCATCGATTATTAATCTTATATAAGTTTATTGTTTCCTCGCATAAAGCACAGTCAAATTACAAAAGAGCTGAACCGGTTCGGTATAAAAACGTGCTGACTTTCGCCGCTTTCTCGCGTGATACCATCTCATCTGGTATCGCTCACCAAATATACAGTAACGATTAGACGGTATAACTGCTTTCAACTGGCGATGATTACAGATTCTTGCGGTAATATATCATGCGATACATTATTACTATAGCCTTCGTCAATGTTTGAAATTCGAATTTATCTAAAGTTGCTCACTTGGAACTGACCATAAAGTAAACAATGAGGACATTACCGTTATTTAATTTTCCTGTTCGACATTCAATATGAGAACCATTATTATTTCATTACGATGAATACCGCCGTTGGAATCTGAATAATGTTCCTCGAATCCCGCCGCCTAATAAACCGATGAGTATTTGCACACAAGTATCGTCGTATGTGCAAGCGTAGTGTACATAATGAAATCTGCTCAGACAGGACACTGGTTCCTGTACCAGAGGGAGAGAGACGGAACGTTTCCAGACTGCGTTGGGGGAGTGAAACAACTTCCCGAATACGCGAATCGATTGCCCGGGGACGAAACGACCCCTAGTGCCTAAACAGTTAGGGCTGTCTGCGGGGAATGCGAATCAACTGCCACTAGAGACGATAAAAGTTACAGCTTAATTAGTACGTCATTAAATGGATACGGAAGCGACTGTTGAGGAATGTTGCTGAAATCTATATTGTCTGTAAGCATGAACGGTTACCAAACGAGTTAATTGGCGCGTTGAGATAACACGTTAACATGTAAATTGCTTCATAAAGCGTGGCTCTTACTTTGTCTAATTGGGGTAGAAAATTGACAATCATAAACTTGTGTTAGAAACCAATGAACATTTAGGTGAAATGCAGTCGTGACTAGAACGTAAAAAACAAGAAATGTGCAAGAGTTGATAAGAAATTTGCCATTAATTCTACATTCAAATTCAAAATATCTTTATTTATATAGGCTTCAAAAAGCACTTATAAAAGTCAATATACACAAAATATTATCATGCGAGATATAATGATGTCTACATTGGTAGGTAATATGTGATGCGATTTGGTGCAGACGTCGACGTTATTTTGGCACAACCTTGCCGCACTGCGTTCACGGCGTACCTAACCATATCCCTAGGTACCCTATGCGCTGGTTTATAGATCAATAAACGACAGGGGGACCGGGCCTCTCCATTTGGGCGCCGTTGTGTGTGATAATAAAAACGCACATGGACTACGAAATACCCTTATAATGCGCGGTTTATTGCGGTTCTTATTCGACACTCGATCTTTATGTGCTTAACATAAATGTAACATGACTAATTCGGTATCTGTAGCGTTATAAAAGTATGTATTTTGTGTTCAGTGGATAGGTAAGATCTATAAATCTGGAGATGAAGAATGAGCGACGTAAAAAGGCAGATTTAATTCAATTAGCAACTGTTTTAGACAGTTTTTGAGCAATTAAATGTTTTAACTGAAATAATTTAAAAAGTTTTAGGTATACTTACTTAATTCGGCTACGATTTATGTGAGCACAAAATATTTAATTGGCTTGATGCATTCTAGTGAAAAAACGAAGCGCATCGCTGTCGAGCGCTAGCCAGCACCCATCCGTGAGATCCACTTGGAAATATAATTGCTTACTAACTTGACGCTCCATAAAATTTGAGACGTATCTTTTGATATAACACTCTATCGCCGTGCGGGTCGATGACATCCGCGTTGCGGCCTTTCCGAAAATACGGATTCCGAATACGATTCGTTCGAAAATTAAATTAGGATTTACGGAATTCCGTTGAGCGTTTGATGTGATTTATGGTTTGGAATGGGAATCCAAACTTTCGACGAGTGGCGCCTTCTCGGTTCTTACTCAAACACTTAATTAATTAAAGTGTCGTGCAAGCTAGCCAGGGCCAGGGCTTTCCCTTTCAAGTTAATCGATCCGACGTGTTTTTGCGCCATCTGTCTGCCTTCCTTGATTTATTATAAATGTAGAGCTAGACAGAAATAGATGGGAACTTGGCATATCGCTAAATTTGACAAATTAACTTTTGCCATTCGAACAAGCGCTTCCTTGTCTAGTACATTTCTGGTATTCCGGCGGAACTAAGCACTGTGTTAATAAGTTTACTAAGTAATGCCAATAATTCTGAAGCAGAATTAGAATATCTCTGGCCACTTTTTATTATTATGAACATATTAGTACTAGCCGTGCCCGCGGTTTCACTCTGAATATATATAAAGTTATACCTAAGGGTCAAATAAAGTCTGCAGAATGACTAATGGCAATATCAGCATATAAATAGTTTACTGGAACGATTTGAAAAGTATTAGTTTTCACAGCAAATAGATATGTTATTTTCAGCCTAGATCGTGGGTCGATATCATATTTTAGTTGTTCGTCATCGTTACGTAAAAGGGAACACATAACGGTTCTCTTGGCAGATTACTTATATGCCGTTGCCTTAACCATTTCACATTTAGATTGAGATTAAAAATTACCCACTTTCAAACTTGTATCACTATGAAAACAAGATGCCATGAAAGGCGTTGGATTTACAACATAGTACTATACAACCTGTTACTGGCTGCGCCGGTGGAACACCTTGACAGAAGGCTGAATACGCCTCGTCTGAAAGCCGTGATACGCGTCATGCTCGCGAGAATCGACGCCCTTTATTCCTTTGCCTGTCTGTACAATGCGAGGCGAACTTTTGTGCTGGACATGACGCGGTTAGGATTTCTATATCTAGTACCTATCTACCTACATTGTTAAGTGACTATGTTAGACAGCCTTGATGTGTGGTCTACTATCAACTGGATTATCTTGATATATATGTATATATATATATTTTTTTAAATTCAATTTACAATTTCTAGGAAGTAAAGATTCAAACTGCGCTATCAAAAGAATTTAAGACTGAAGATCGTATCTGAACTAGGTTCTTCGATACGGAGTGCATTGTTAGGGAAATTGTTTAGTAAGGAGAGGTAAATAAAAACATGTCGAAATTAGTCCTTGTATCAGCTAATTATTTATCGGTCATCGATTAGGTTTATGCACTGATAATAAAATAATATGTAGAAATTACAGTGCATATAATGTGATTCCTACATATTCTGAATGTTGAAAATTCCTTCTAGGAGTGTTAAATATCGTCATGCAAGACTTATTAAAGATGTGGCTTGCTTAACGGTCTGATGGGAGCCATTGTCTAGTTAATCGTTGACTGGTGTGTGAAATGGTGAAGCCATTGGCTCATCACACCACTACGCTGCCTTATTCGTTGTGTTTCATCAATGGTTTCATCACACATCTTAAGAATTCTGTAATAAACTAAGACTTAGTAACTTTACTATTAATGGTCATCGATTCTCAGCGGTGGTAGCTCAATGGTAAGGACACGCGCCTCTTAACCGAGGAGTGCGGGTTCAAACCCGGGCATGTACCTCTAGATTTTAAAAAATCCATGTACATATTTATACCACTAGCTCGACGGTGAGGGAAAACATCGTGATGAAACCTGCAAATTCAAACAACTTTGAATTTGTAACCATGATCCAAAAATTGTCTGGTTCCCCTATCTTAGGGTTACGAAGGTCAGATCGGCAGTCGCTTCAATGTAATTACCAGACTCGCTAAATCCTGGATCATGGTCTAAGCGGACCCTGTCTAAGCACGGGACATAACGCTAGGAAGATGATGATTCTCAACATGGGGCAGCAATGGGCAACTGCACCCCAACATAATGGTCCAACTCAAATATAGAGAATCAAAAATATAAATCGCAATCGCTGTATAAAAAAGGTTTGAGAACAGACAGAGACGATATTCTTGATTTCTTTAATTCGAACGAGTCATTTATCAACAGTTGACAGGAAACAAACATTTACTGTTGTCAAGTAAATAACATTTTACATTGAAGTGATCAATATTCTGCGACTGACATGACACTACCCTTGTGATAATCAATGACAATGCTAGATAAAAATAAGCATCCTGTCCCAGGCGTATCTGCAGTGTGATTAACATGTACACTGCGCGCACAACTCATCCTTTAAAAATGATGATTCTTTTTAAAAATCATACGAATAATAACTGACACACCAATTCCCTAATTCCAAATTTGACTCATAAGCTTGTGCTATGGATACTAGGCGAACGGATAGACATACTTAAATACGTTTATAAACATCCATGACTCAAGTACAAATGTCCATGTTCATCACACGAAACATTAGCCGCTCGCGACTCTTGGTTTCGTGGCTAGGGTCTGTCAACTGCTTTCAAAAGCATCTATGTTATAGCATTTCTATATAGAGCACAAGTAGCAAGATTTCTCGTAAATAACATAAATCCGCTAAATAATATTATTTACATCGAGTTGTTTTAAGTGAATCACAATAATCATAATGACACAAAACGATTTTAACACGAAACACCCACAATCTGTGTTACTTATCTACGTAATTGTGTTTATTAGACTTATGTTATCAGATTTTAGCCGAGAAAGATACAAGTTCGCGAGAAAGATTAAAGTCTCTTAGAAAAGACGTTTTGCCAAACTTAGAGTTGGCTTTAAGAATAGGACAGACATCACTAATCAAATAACATAACTCACTTTTTATAACTCACTCCGACACAACGTAATGATCAATTGATTATTAGTTACTTATGCATTAATAATATTTGGTAGAAAAAATAAATAATGATTATGTATTGTATTATTGGTTCATGATGTCAACATGTAGGTATATTAACCGTTTCTGGAATCATGGACGACTAAATTAATAAAAATGTTAAATCCATAAATATATAAGCCCAATTTGTATAAAATTATAGTTCCAAGTATCGTATTAAATAGGACTAGTGCATCATTTCTTTATTTTTTTTTATAAACAAAGAATAAATAATAATGTCCTCATATCCGAAATCGGTCACGGCGGCCAATCTCAACGAGGATTAGCCAACTGCGCAGAAGATATAGTGCACAAGTGTGTGCACAAACACATATGCACTCTCATAGTCTGGTAAGACAAAAACAAAAAACATTATTAGTGAAGCCTCGCCTCGAAAATAAGAACCACGCCATGATTATTGAAGAGTTTATATTGTTGACTGTTATGTATAAGTTTGCCAAATACTGTTATTAGGAGAAATTAGTACCCTGCCATGTAAAGTCTCTGTTGTCCTATACCTGCTTATAATTATTTTCACAAAAACTAGCCTTATACAACAACACAATGCTTTGTTTGAGTCCATTGACTGATGTGCTTAATTGTGTACTAAGTATATATTATAGATTGTTTTGCTCACCGAGTCATATCTTAATCGGCTTCCAAAACTGATATTAAATTGTTCAAATATGTTTAATTAGGTACTTATGTCAAATAAATGATCCTTTGTGTATCATTTCTATGTATGTTCAGTATTAATAATAATCAATGTTTGTTACACATTAAGTCTTTAAGCGTTGACCGATAAATGATACTGGTTTATTGATAAGGAATACCTAGTTCCCAGAGACAATTGCTACCATCAAACAATACTTTCTAAGTTATTTAAATTGAGTTTTTTATGTTTTTTTTTTTATTATTAAGCCTATTTATAATATCGAACCAGAGCTGTAGTAAAATACGAAAAAAATAATAAATTTTTAAAGGATCTTACCCCTTAAATACCTATTTTGAATTTGGAATTACACAGATGTACGTTAATCGAAAGTTCCTGTGGCCATTTTAAATGACTGATATTTTTATGTAATTACAGAGTTTAGATTTAAAATATGCTGAAACCTACCTAACGTTGTCATTAATTTGTCATCTATAAGCACTGGTCATAAATTATAACCTAAACGACATTTTTAAAAAGCTGTCTGGTTATTAAACGGTGCACCAGTTTTTACTAAAGTAAACACTGCGGTCTTTTAGAATTTTAAATGCACTCTTAATATCACTTGCTGGATAGTAATTCATTTTCTAATGGGGCAAAATTGCTCCGAGGGAATACATAAATACGAAAGAATTTTGTTTTAAATAATAACCACGAAGAGGCAAGTGAGGTGTGTAAGAACGTGCTATATGGCGTTCGGTTTTCTCTGCCTACCCCGCTAGGGAAGTGGCGTGAAGTTTAGCTAATATCCACATTACAACGAGTACTTATTTTTCTTATTAAAAGCAATTTGCTAGGTGTAGAAATGTAAATAATGATAAAACTGAAATATTATTTATTATGTGTATCAACAATCTCGATTTTTATTATGCATACTTTGCTCTCCAATCCAAATACATAGTATTATCAAGTTTAATAGTTTATGCCATCTTTGGGGAAGACCAGAAAATTTATGGATATCATAACATCAGTAAAAAAATTAAATCGTTGCTTCACAAATGTTATTGCTTTCTGGTACACATCAACTCTAGGGAATGATCTAGTTTGAAATATAAAAAATTGTTTGATCGAGTTTGCGGTGTAAAGCAAGGGTTTTGTACAGGCTTAAGCGCAGCCAATTTTTATTATTTATTTGCTATATTACTTCAGATTGTATGAATTAATGTGTATACGACAAGACCCGCTTCAGGTTTTGTCAAATCATAGGCTTTATTTTTCTAATAAATATTACATATACTTACTAACAAAATCATACGGAAACGCAGACGATCCTTTCCTATGGTCACCATGGCACGGTACCCTAAAACTGTTAACTCAGCGTTGCCACTGATTCTCCCAACACAAAGCTGCCATTCAGAAGTAATCAGAACATTTCTAACCCCGACCCGCTTCGCTCCGGCCATAAACGGCGCGGGCGCATGTCCCTTGTACGGTAGTGCGCAAGGCTACACACAGACAGACAGGGCTGCTGGCTTCTCACTGTTATCTTCGTGTAAATAATTCCTGATACTTTGTGAAAGAAGCACTTGCATATATGATCGTAAAAGAAACTTTATGGTCTGCCTTTTATGTCGCAATACCATAGCACTGTTTATCAACATTTTTTATTCGTGACCACAGATCAGATGTGCTTTATGTAACGAAAATGGTTTCTAGACAATTACGGGTACATTATATACTCGTATGTGTAATAATAAATAGATAATGATTCAGAATAATTCATAGAGAAACAGCGCAATATAAGTTGAAATTCGTTAAGTGATCATATTGATTCCTTTGTAATTTTTTTTATGTTATTCAATTTAATGTATTTATTATCGTATCAGCTAATGAGAATTACTCACTGTTAACTTTATAGTTGTCACGATAACTAGTACAGCAACCTAGATACATGATAATTTAATGTTTAACATATTACAAAAAAACAACAATTAATACCTATATAAATTGAAATGCTTTGAATAGTTAAATTTTGGGTGGTTATTTATAGCATGATGGTGACAAAGTCTGAACCAAATGTGCAAGGTTTAATAAGATTTTAAATTGATCCACCTAGCTCATGAACTCTAGCTCAAAACTAAGCTAATATACTCTTGCAATGGATACTAAACATCTGTGATTCGAGATCAAATTAACGTGTTTATAACTTCATTAAGACATTTGCCATGGGATTTGTATAACCTTTGGTGGTAGATTCATATTATTAGTTGATTTTCCTATTGAATTGACGATTTATAAGTGTTTGTTTCAAACCTATATTAATAAAGAGTATTTTGACTTTGACTTTGGTTTCGTGGCCAGGACCTCTGACTCCAGACCAAGCAGTCCGAATAGATAGCACTGTGTGATTCTGACTTGCCTTCGCGCCATGTCTGACCAACCCTAAACATCTGCACAGTGCACATGTCACGAGGCTCACGATCCTCAGGAATGCTCCTCGGGTATAAATAGACGCAAGGTCGCGGCAGCTACGCGATACGGTAATAAGATGATCGTTAGATTGTTCCAACTGTAGGTGCAATGTGGTTTGATTTGTCTTTGAGAAGGGCGGGAATTAGCTTACATAGTTTGATCTAGATCGGAGATTACAAATATAAATATAAAATAAATATAATGACCAGAGGCGCTAAATCCTGGATCATGGTCTAAGCGAGCCCCAACTGAGTACGCAATTAACTTAATAACAATTAACGCAATTAAGATGTTGATAAGCATAGTACCTAACGATGTAAGGTGCTGAATTATTTAAAATACTACGTCTTTTTTTTATGCTTGAGTCCAAGCTTGTAGTTTCAGTCTTTTGACAAACTATGACACCTTATTTTCAAAAAGGGTTCTTTTATTTTACTAATGCACGACGTATCTCTAGTCTACCGTCTTTTACATTTTGGATATTATTTTCACTAAGGAAGGAAGGGTGTCCGAACTCAGGGGTTGTTACAACCGACAAGCCTGTATTCCTTTTTCATCATCCTAAATTGGCCTGGAAGGGTTGCTTAAATATCATGTATCAAAGGGCACACCTTCCCTCTAACTGGCGACTCTCCCAATGCGGATCGATGGATGAATTACCTACTAGGAATCAATGCCCCTGTCCGTTCCCGTATTCCCGTATTCTATTACTACACCCACGGGATCTGGCGGGGCTGTCCAATTTCATTCTAGCGCGATAGATGGTCACATTTAGGTATCCCATTACTATTTACGATACTGTAAAACGAATTTTATATTTTGAGGTGCATATGCATTTTCTGCAGCAAATTTTACTAGCGTCTGAATCTGAACTACTGTTCCGCAATAAGGGGTTTTTTTTAATAAAACATCCAAAAGATGGCGTAACTGTGACTTGCGGTCTTGTCACCCTCCTCATTGATTAGTTTTCAGACCAAACTTACATTCTGTCAACAAAGAGCCAATAATGACACATAAGACCACGAGACTACCACGTGCCATCTGGCGGTTTTTGTGTTTTTGAAAACCCTCATTGAAAGTAAAATAGAATAGAAGATAGAATAGCACATTTGCAGCTTTAATACATGACAAAAATCTATTATCTGTCGCAAATATCAATAGTTACTTTTCTATGCTGTTGAAGAAACATTAAACTGCTCTTGTACCACATTGTAGGGTCTGAAAAGGTAGTTAAAAAAACTAACAGCAGTCTACGTTTGCATATAGAAAACAAACAAGGGGCAGTAGGCCCCTTTGACCACATTTAGCCAATAATAAAACTGGTCTGGTACCAATGGAAAATTGCGAAAAGTAGGGACAAGTGGCTAGCTTGTCGCCTACACAATCACATACCCAAAACCTGATATACCCTTAGTCGCCCTTTACAACATGCTAGACAAGACACACACCCGGCACATTATTTTTAATCCTAGATCAACATTGCGTATAGAATGTGACTTCAATTCTTTTATATCATGTGGGATACTGTTGATATCTGTTTCTTAGATTGCATGTGATGGATGGCATTTCCATTGTCTGTATTCAAGACTTGTCCGCTGGCTATCGTTGCCCTTATCAGGTGTTTGTTGTGCAGTGACTCACGTGTTATCAGCGATGTAAGTAGAAGAATCGGAATGAGGCGTGGTTCGCTTACTAAGTTACAAGATGGTACGATTCAATGTGAAAAAGTTAATACTTAAGTCAGTCAGTATTGTTATACTTGATATAAAAAAAATTAAACATACGTACATTATTTTGTAAAACGGGTTTGTAGCATCACTTTGCAATTGAATAATATTCATGTAGTAGGTACATACGTACTTTAAATAAAAACCTATATGCCGATTTCTTGTCGGTTTGACCGAAATGCTATTAATAATAAATGTTCGTATTTTGCATTTCGGCGAACGAAAATAAACATGATCTTGCATTCGAATTCCGAAATGTCGTTTTAGTTTTTATAAATTGGTGTAAACATGATAAACCCGTCTGCGTTAGCCAGAGTAGTGTCCACTCCAGACATGTAGGTAAGTACATAATGGATTTTTATTTATTTTTAACAAGACTGCTCAACGTCACCGTTGAATAATGAGTCGCTGTAAATCGGCAAAAACGGTACGTGCCGAGGCCAGCGCTCTGCTTACGGTGAAATTTTAATAAGTTAAAACTTTCTACGGCGTCGCCGAACGCAGCGGCCGCCATCGCGCGCGGCGCTGACTCATAGGTTCAGTGCACGCGGCGCGCTCCCCCCAGACGCGCCAGCTCGCCATCACTCGATCGATTCAACAATATTTTTCGCAAGCCCAAATTTCAAGCCGTTGCCCAATCACGTTTCGTTTGCATAACAATGGCTACGAAACGTCTCAGCATTACGGTTTAATTGAGGGAATCCGAACGATCAGCGACATTGTCATTTCTCATGCGAATTTGTGAAATTGTGGCTTTCGCAAACCTTTACTACGCTAGGGCCGCCGAAAGAGAATGAATTAGTTACCAAGTTCAGCGGCAAATAAGCCAGTTATAGTCTTGTTTCAATGTCGTATAAGTAATAAAACTTCAGTGAGTTGGATCAAATTAATACCACAAACACACACATTTGGATATAAACAAACTTAACAACGATGTCATTATTATCCTTAAGCTCAAACTCTAAGCCTAATGACCTCACGGCTCCCAAACTGTCGAAATAATCTAAACTTCATTTCGAACCCCAGCGAGGGCATTTTGGGGTCAATATAATCGTGACCATATGGCGCACACGCGTTGGGACACATTTTTTACGGCCACGAATTAAGACTCGTTTTTGTACTTGACGTTCCTGTTCGGCTCTTAGCCGTATAAGGCGTGGAAAGGAGCCATGACACCGTCGGTAACATAGTTGGATCATTGTCTACTATATTAGGATGTTGATTTTATCACGTTTGGCAGCGCACATGGCCAAATAGCAAGAAATTTCTTGTTAGATTACCCCATTACTGTATGTTAAAGTGATTCATTTAATATTCTCATTCAGTCGGAGACGTTATCGTAATAGCAAAATGCTTTTAAGGATATATTCAGTAAAATAAATGGTCACGTTTCAGCAAATATTATTCAATAGATAGCATTTTTGTTAATTTACTTATTTCGTTATTCGGCGTATTTAACTGTGAATAAGTGAATCATGAGTGACGCATAACAGAAATGTTTACCAGAAAACGAAAGCATTAGGTGACTAAAAATGGCGTCATCTTATCGATTCGGCGCGTTCTTGACTGACTAATGAGCTCAAGTTAATGGGCTTTGTTTCGCTTTGTTTCTGGAGTAAATACTTCATCGTACCTACTGACGCCTACCTTCAAAAGTTTAACTCACTTTCTTTATCAGAAGCATCGTTATTCAGTACTTCGAATTTTGAGTAAGGAGATTTAAATAAAAAAATATGTTTTTTTCATGAACAATTAGTTCTAGCTCTCCATCAATCATATTAACCATCCAACATTTGGTCGAACAATAAATTAATGCAGTGTTAACTAGACTTCATCAATGGAGGTCTTTGACCTGTACGGGTGAGACATTCTATCACAATTAGCAACAAAAAATGGTACAATACTTTTTTGTTTATCTTTCAAATCTGACATACACAGTGTCGATTTTCCAAATGGCTTAACCTAACAAACGGCATGTAATTGGTGTTATGTAAAAACTACTTAAGCAACTAACACTATTTTAGTGGCGTGTTGGTCAGCATAGCGTGCCTTCTAAACCGATTGCTTCCGAAATAAAAACGTCACTGAAAATTGGAAAGTGCTGTTGCAATTTAATGCTGCTTACATCTATGCTAATGGGATTAGTCAATTAGTATTTTTAACCGATGAAGCGTGCGTGAAGATTTTAACTTCATATTACTAAGTACGTATTTAAGTTGAAATTCTACCCGATATAACAGTTGTGTAGTTATTTTTAGGCAATGCATAAATAACGACATTGTCGTTCATTCTTGTTTCCCAAATGAAAACAAGATAAATTGGCTCTAAATTGGGTATTCAATTGAAATTAGGTATTTTCTTTATCAATTGGCAGTTTATTTCCTTTGTAGGTAGGTACAGTAAATTACCTACTGTTAGGATTCTTAACATTGGACAAAAATTCCAATGTCGGATTCTCACTATTTCTCCTAATTTGTATAACCGTTACCATCATTGTACAATATATGACTATCGATGTGTTGCATCGCCCTCGAATTTGCAAATTGTCGGCCATCTTGCAGCCGCCATTTTGGTCCGTCCCTCGCCCCTATGGGATTAATTTATTCCGCGCCAATTTGCCACTGCAGATCATTTGTTGACGTTTACTTTACATTGTAAATGAGGATTTTCCTAATTGGACTTTCGGATAACATCGCTATTGTCTTAACAGTTGTTATTTAATACCTAAATCCAATGTTAAACAGACCGCAACTGGAGCATTGATTATAATATAAGTAACGAGTTATTTGATCTGACCACATCAAATGACTGCGTAATAACTAGATTCCGTAATCAAAATCTTTGACATATTATTTCTACTTAAGTTATTTTTAAATATTACCTACCCGACATGAATATGTAGCAGGTGTGTTTGTTCTAGCACAAAAGAAGCTATTTTATGTGTTTACACGTCTAAAGATCGTAAAATCTTTAGGATAGCAAGTCTTATTAACACCATTCTTATGAAGCACTGGTAGGTACTTATGCATTTATAATTCAAAATATTATATTTAAGTACATTTAAGACGCAAAAAGCATTATCATAACTCTTTTCGGTATCATAACTTAATTAATAATGATATAATTAACAAGTACATGCAGCCCACCGTTATTTCTTAATTAAAACGGTCTAAGTAGACGAAGCCGTTTCATTTTGAAGTTAAGCTCGCACCTGCCTTGCGTATTATTGAGGAATCTCAAACAATGAGCTGACGTGGATTTAATGCAAATATAATTTTCTTATTAAAACAGTTATTAATATGGAATTAGCATAGACAATGTTGATAAACAACACCATTTTCTTATTTGCATGCATAATCTACTCTAAACACTATAGACCGTATAGTCTGGTAATTCTAGAATAATTATTTAGAAACATATAAATTTTACTTTAATGGTATTATGATTCTTTATTATGTTAATAAAATACGTTTCTCGGACTACTGGACTAGATTTACACAAACTAGTTTACTATAAGTACTTAAAAGTTTAAAGTGAATGGGCTATATTCATTTAGCATTATCTATCAGTTAATGATAATACAAATAATAAATAATAACACAGCACACATAATACAAACAAAAAGTAAATGTGTAAAAAGAGCCTTTATTGCACATTTTTACTTGCTTTGGAGGCAATGATCTGCACCGCCTTTTTAGTAATATTTTATGATCGTGACTAACAGAAAATGACCTTAATTTAAAACAGTTTGGTAAATTAAACTTGTTAGGAAATACAACTTAGGTACCAATAGAATCTATCTTATCTATAGCAAAAACTCGTGTCATTGTTTTTTCACGTCCCTTGAAGACGTTACTCATCTTTTAACTTATTCATAACGAGCTGATATCTTTTTCGAAGTTCATTAACCTGCGCGTCGCACAATGGTTACTAATTGCGACCCTAAATTATGAAGGCCCTCATATGTCAGTCCCTTTATTTTGAGGTTATGTGGGTACAATCTTGACAGCAGGGCTCTTGATAGAAGAAAGGAAGGAGCAAAGATGCACATGAGAACGTGACGTTGATGTTACTTATCTTTCTTCCAAAAGGGTTAGGTCTACTTAGATTTTAAAACTTAATCCGATTTAATGGGTAGCGGGTACCTGGTTAGGGACCCTTAAGGGATTAAAAACGTCGCCACTCATTTTTTTTTCCACAAAATGTTATTATTCCACCGTTCTGACAAGTTTATGATAATACTTGTGACATGCATGACACATGCATGACACTTGCTATCTAGCTCTTTCAACTTTGAAAGCAGTATTACAAAGGTATTAGAAATTAATTCGATTCCAAGTCGGTCCCGAGGCACATCCTCTGGCGAACAAAAGATTGTTTCCCCACCAGCAGGATGTATTATTCCAGTTAGTATACACGCAGTGCGGCTGCGCAACAATGGCGCGCGCTCTGTATGCGCGGCGCGTGCGCACCCCGCCCGGGAACGCTGGGGGAAGGACATTGATCGATAGAAGGATATTTAAATTGTAGCTGTTATTTGTAGATGGGCTTATTGTCAAGCGATTTTTTTTTAATATGTATTTTTTTAAACTAATCCATGGGTGACTTCGGTTATGAAATTTAATACTTACCTTTCTTTAAATAGCTAAAAGTAATAATTTTGATCATAATACATGATACATGATACTTTTTAAATGTATACTTGTCAAATGATGTATTTAATACCTACGGAATACTCATATATACAATTGTATTTGCGATTATAGAGTAATTTTCCTCTAAATGCAATCATTTTGTTTCCCTTTAGTACCTAATGTAATGTCATATTATTTCCAACAAATTAATTCGCGTAGGTTCCGTGAAATCATTCACGCGTTAGACTCACCCTCACATAACCTTAATTTGGTACAAATTTTAATGAAATTATATTAAATATCTTACTAATATTATAAATGCGATAGTTTGTATGTATGGATGGATGTTTGTTACTCTTTCACGCTAAAACTACTGAATAGATTTTAACGAAACTTTAGAATAATATAGCTCATACATCAGAATAAGATGTAAGCTATGTTTCATAGATGTACCACGCGAGCGAAGCCGCGGGCAGAAGCTAGTTTATTTATATAGGCTTCAAAAAATAATATATGCCAAGTCTTAATAAGTATTAGTTTGAATTTCTTATTCAAGTTAAATCTATCACTACAGGCAAACAGCCTTTATGAGGCTAATTGTATTATTATAATGCCTTTACAGACATAACTGCAATGGTGTGTTTAATCTCACTGCATCGCGTGCAAGTATGCATGCTGGAGCATGCACTGTCTTCTATTACTACACTATATCCCATATTATTATTTATTATTGCTTTATTAGACTTTTTAATTACGATGACGAGAGAAATTCTCACAATGAGCAAATATAATACCGACAGAAAAATAAATCGAATAACGGTCTTCAATTACGAAGAGGTAACTGTATTGTTAGTCATGCTAAATTTTGTTCACATTTAAAGTTTTTAGAACAACGCGCAGATGTTTAATAGTTCGAAGACTCTTTCTCGGTGTAGGAAGAAAACTCAGTGGGCGAACTATGTGATACGTACATTGTACAGTTAGTAGGTAACCCAGTATATTTGAGGAGCGATGCTCAGGCGCATGTTAAACTAAGCCGCATAACTGTTACGGCTGTAAACGCTCGTAGAGAGTTTGAGAATGTTGAGCTTATCTATGTATTACGCCAAATACATAAATTGCTCTTTTATGTGTTTTTACATAATTAAAAACGAACAGCTAGACGAGATCGTCTGCTCTGATGAGAAGCAATTATACCGTTGTCTATGTACATCTGTAACAAAGTAGCATTTAAATTTGCATAACTTGCAGAATTATTTCTTTAAGCCTTTTCTTAAATGAATTCACTCTAACAACGTGATTTAAAAATGTATATTTGGAAGTCAAAAGTGGAACGAATTATCTGGAAAAGTATCGGTGACTACATCTGGGATATTTTCGGTGCAGACAAGCTCAGATACAGAGGCATATTAATAATAGCGAGAGCCCATTACCCGCCTGTATAAATGTCATTGTGTGCAGAAAACACGGATGCATGCAATGCAACTAATGAAACGATTGATATAGACGGATGTCCAGTACTGAGTCGTGGGTGGACGGATGAAGGTCTGGTTGATTCAACGATGAGCTATGGTTTCTTTAATAGTTACAATTAGCTTCTAATTTAGGCAAATTGGGCATTCTGTAATGTTCCATCGTTTTTCAATGTCATTGAAAAACGATGGAACATTACAGAATGCCGTGTAACGAACCGATGTACTGTAATTTGTAATGTAAATGAAGGAGAAAGACATTAAATTATCTAAGTTGTAAACATGGATTAGAATTGAAAGGCTCAATTGTTCGAAGTATCGGTTTGGGCGTCACGGAACATTTAGCGAGTAGATTGCTCGTGCCCCGTGGAATTTGCCCGTCTTGGTCATGGTTGCCAAAACTCCAGGCGTTATTTATGCCGTGCAATCTGCCACTAGAAATAGACTGCATATGTCAGATGTATTTCTGTCATAATTCGCGTTATACTGTTTAGACCGGTTTCTATGGACGAAAAAGTAATGGCAGTAGCTTCAGGTAAGGGACTCATTAAAACTAGGATCGCCTAGATAAAATACTATAAGTAGGTAATACTAGTACCTAAGTTTCTCTCTTAAGTCGAACGAAGAGCAACTAATATATTTAATTACGATCCCATATAATTTTTCATAAATCCAATCGATTAAACAGGATTCAATCGATATGTCGACAAATACAGTTCGATGTTTGACACACAAACAAAACCGACATTCCAGACATCCAGAATCAATACGCTAGGGTTGCCAACTATACTGTTTTAAACAGTATTATACTGTTTTTCACTAAATTACACTTTTTACTGTTGAACAAAAATAAAGTATACAAAATACTGTTATCAGCATCAAAATGCAAACATATTATTATGTGTTATACTTACTTAAGTTTTAAAAAAATTGATTAAAACAATAAATAAATAAAATACTGTTAATTTTTCTAAAATACTGTTTAATATTCGTCATAGACCTGAATATACTTTATTTCTTGTAAAAAAAAGTTAGGAACCGTAACGACAGCCCTAGACTAATCGGTCCGGCTGAACGGACACAGCGGAATCTGTTACACGCACGGTGACTCAAACGCGCATATGCGTCTTTATAACGAATTAGAGCGTTGTTTTCTTTCGTATTCGGAGTACGGCGCCATGTCTGCGGTCGTACTTGCGACCGTTTGAGTACTCCGGGTATCAATCGGTCGTTAAAAACTCGTCGAGTTGATGACGATACCTTCCCCCTCCTGCGAACATTAGGTTGCTTGTATATGGTTGATAAAGATGGAAGGAATATGCTAGATTGCTTTTTTCAATGTTGTGAAGTTAGGTACTTGTATTTAGGTTTTTTAAGAGTTCAGCAATAAAGTAATAATCCTCGATGTTTGTTCTGTCCCGCAACGTGATTCTTGTACCCGGTACTAACAGGTATCTCACATCACTGACTGTAGTTGACTGTGTTGTTTAAGAAATCATGGATTGAGGATTTCAGCTTAGTGTGTTAAAATGTTGGCGTCACATTTACGTTTCTAATACGAAAATGCATTTTTAGCTTTAAGGGCTCAAATTATAGAAACACTAACTTGATTATAGTTAATCCACAAACATGAAAATAGAGATTAAATGCCGCACACACTTTCCTACACATTACTTGTTATTTCTTATTTTTATGTAACGTATGGTCGTTAATATTTACACTGAACTATTAAACTTCTTAGCCAATAAAATAAGCAACTGTACAAATATGATGACGTTTAACGACTTAATCTGATGAGAACGTTCCTTGTTTTCAGAACAATGGCCTGCTCAGTAGACGCCCCCTCCCTGAAGGACCTGCCGAAGGTGGCCACAGACCTCAAGAGCCAACTCGAGGGGTTCAACCAGAGCTGCCTGCGCGACGTAGACACTAACGAGAAGATTGTGCTGCCATCTGCTGAAGGTAATGGAAACGTTTATTTTGCGGTATTGTAACAATTCGGGGTACTGTTCATTGGGGCCATAAAGCGTCTCTAGGTCAAATAGATTTCCTTTAAATAAAATTGGAACAGTTGATAAAAAATATGTTGTTAATATATCTACTCAATTCGCAGAATGGTGGACAATGAATTTAAAATTGAAGCAACCAAAAAAATTGTATTACCTATTGTTAATATAAGTACCTACAGAAAAAATCGTTGAATTTGATTTAATTTAAAATCTTAAATAATGCGACGAAGTGCCTATATGCGCACATTTTTATACATTTTATTACAGATTTTTCTGTAATAATATGTATAAAAATAGGTAAGTTATATGTATAAGTACAATGCTGTAAACTTTTTATATCTGTTTACAATTTTACGAGTCCAGTAAAATAACACCGGAAATATTAGTCAGAATGCGACCGTAGATTTAATGTGTCATAACTTCCTGGTCGGGTCCTAAACCGGTTTGAATTTGACAACAGACGTAGCGAAAGAAAAGCAGCACTCAGCGCTTCTACAGGGCGTGGAGACGTTCCAAACGTCCTCGCTCAGGCGGACGGACACCGTCGAAAAGATTGTGCTGCCCAACGCGCTAGGTATTGTGGGCCACGCGGTGTTACTAGCAGCGACGTGTCAGGGCCGCGCCGACCATAGTGGCGCCTGTGTGCGTAAACTATGTAACGCCTGAAAATACGCTATTTTACAAAAAAAATATTGATAACAAAAAAATATTGATTACGTATTTTTTCTTTTGTTCAGAAAACCAAAAATAATGAAGATACAGCGCATTACAGTGCCGCGTGACGTCACTAAGTGGGTAAAATTTTACCGTCCAAGTGACGTAAAGCGCCCCATTTCAGATAATCGAAGTATCTTTGTAATTTTTCGAGTATTAGATGAAGCAAAAAATACGTACTCAATATATTTTGATAATCTAACTTACGGACTATACAATTTTTTGAGTAAAATAGCCTATTGTTTCAATAGTGCGCAAGCATTATGTTGCCCTGGATACTGCGTGCGCATACTCGATCATAGAGGCGGCTCGGCCCTGCGTGTGATAATCTGTGCTCTATGTTTACATTTTGTTAAATAAATAAGTAACTATTTATGTGCAGTTTAATAAAAACACATTGTATACATAAACTATTCTCTCTGCCTATCCTCCAGGGAAGTGGCGTGAAGTTTATTTAGTTAGTTAAATCTTGAAATTTAATGAAAATTGGCAACGACCAACTTTTATTCAAGTTAATCTGCACGCAAACAACCCCTTCTCGTATAGCCGTAATGGCATTTACTTATCGTATCAAAGTCCAGTTTTTAAATGGTCACTGGTTAGATTGGATTGGATTAGTGCCAAAAGCCCCAGCTCCATTGGGTGGCTGGATCTAGACTTGAATTTCTCCATTTAATTACACAAAATGATATGAGTTCGTAAAAATAGACACAGATTATTTTAAAACACGTCAAAAACCGTCGGACGCATTAGCTCATCGCATCCCATTATCGCCTATAAATTAACATTGTGGAATTTTATTTCTCTAACAGAAATAATAAATAATTAACATTAATAAAAACAAACGAACATCTTTACTACATTTATTAATTTTGTGGTTTATTTGAATACTAAAATATTTTATCTTTCTAACTATGTATTAATAAGCATGTTTGATATTAAAAGGTGTTGATTTATACATCTACTTTTTAGGGATTTAAAGAGTACACTACCGCAATCGTCTGACTAAAAATATTATAAAAGTTCCTTGAAACTTTGTAAGTTCCAAATGTTTCTAATAACCATTTTTTTATTTTTATTTCGTTGTGTACTTTAACATTTCCACTCCGCTTTTAGTTAGACATAATCAACTAATTTTGTCCTTACTCAAAAGCCTTCTTCTTTAAATTTCCAGATGTAGCCACTGAAAAAACCCAGAAGTCGCTTTTCGACGGCATTGAGAAGTTTGACGCCACCAGACTGAAGCACACGGAGACTCAGGAGAAGAACCCCCTGCCTGACAAAGATGGTATTTGACTTGCCTTCCATGCACTCGCACATAACGCATGCATCTCAACCATAGTGCACCGCTGCGTGTTGAAAGCCTGTTTATTGTATTTATGAAATGGCCGCCATTTTTAGCAAAATGGTGGCTACGGTTAGAAACTTTGAAGGCATGCTCGTGGCCTATTAATTTTGTGTATTTAATATAATTCATTCAATTCCACCTAATTTATATAATTTTCTAGTAATGGGGGAAAATCAATAGAGGGTAAAGAATTTTCATATTCTCATTTGAGGAAGTAAAAAGTAATAATAACAGGGATATTACCTAACATTTTCCCGCTGAAACATTTTTGTACCCACCCACCCATTTATTTCAAACAATATTTCTCACATAGTATATCTTTTGGTATTGTAAGCAGAGCAGCTATTGTCCTTTTTGTTTCTAGGCAGAAAGCGGTGAAATCAATGAATGAATGAGATTTACCTACTTACCTTTTAACAAGTTACAATACTTACTTAAATATTTCATATGCCTGTAGGTATATTAATTTTATAACACTTATTTCTTGCGGTAGGTCGTATATTGCCATTATACACCCAAAGCTTGTCTTATATGTATAAACTAGAACTCACTTTATGCAGTCCGTTCCTCTATAATATATTAAACATATAAAAATAAAATAAACTTTACAATCAATGTCAGCTTTATTTGTTTATGGAAAATTATTTGATTTAATTTGATTTAGTTTTACTTCTTTAGTTTACATACCTATACCTAAAAATTTCATATTTATTACATACTTACACTTACATGCTTTTAAAATGAGAGCCATACATTGTGGACGTCGTTCGCCATAATAAATAACGCTATGAATACAATGGCGTGTAATCACAAATTGAATCGGAACAGACTATGTACAATTATTATAATTTGTTTACGCATCAGCATGTACAATGCCTTGCCGAGGGTGCATTTATTTGTGCTTGTTACTTATAATTTGTTGCACGACGCTTGTCAGTGGTGGCCGCGGAGAAAGCGCACCAGAACCTCTTGGACGGCGTGGAGCACTTCGACAAGACGCAGATGAAGCACGCCACTACTGAGGAGAAGAACCCTTTGCCACCCATCGAAGGTTTATTGCGCTTTTTATTTATGGTTTTTTTCTTCTTTGCTTTGTTTTGCAGCCCTATTTTGTACTACACCAGCAGTAACGAAAGCTTATTATGCGGAATGCGGGTGACTCTGGCTGTTTGGATATTTTGTTCGTCACCTATTTGAGTTTCCGTCTGTACGGATACATTGTTTTATCTTTTAGGTTAAAATGGTTACTGCCGTTATTTAGAACGTCTTAATATGACTGACAGCTCAACCGTCTTATAATACATAAAATAAAGGGATCATAAGGGAATTTATTATTCAAATATAAATAAATATATTATAATGCTCCAACTTTTTTGGACTACGTTTCACAATAGAACCAATTAAAAAAGCTATCTTGAGATACCTTACTGATCATCAACCACGCTGTGATGGTACGCAAACAATTCAACTTCAAACCGCCTGTATCGAGTAGGTACAAGACTTGACAGATTTTTTTTGGGTTGATTAATCAAGAAAATTATATTTTACCATGAATATTGTATAAGAGCGAAACACGAATAAGTTAGTAACAGACCGCTACCCCCTCTGAGGAAAAGGATAATTCGTCCTGCAGACGTTCTGAGACCACAAACTAACCCCTAATTTTCCTACAGCCATTGAAGCGGAGAAGGAGAAGAACAAATTCCTCAACGGCATCGAGAACTTCGACCCGACCAAGCTGAAGCACACGGAGACCTGCGAGAAGAACCCCCTCCCCACCAAGGACATCATCGAGCAGGAGAAGACCGCTTGAGCGCCCGCGTCTACCTATAATTCGCTAGTATCGCCCTATTTTAGACTCGACGTAAGTTATGTAAGTCCGTTCGGGGCGTCCCGGCCCAGCGCCCTGTAACCCGGAGGGGGCGGCGCGGGCAGTGTGGTAGTAAATAGTAGCGCAGATTATCTGACGGTACGATACTTCGTATACTGGATCGCTATGCTTCAACATATGAGTTTCAGTTATAGCGCCACACTTGGTATGATCTTGACACAATTACTTGCTCACCACACCTCTCAGTCCGTTCCGCGCGTCGCCGGGTTACGGGTCTCTGGTCCCCGCGGCCGCATCCCCGACTCCCAAGTGCCAACAACCTTGACTGCGCGGCTGGCTCCTACGAGCTATGAGATTCAAATCGGGCGCCTCGAACTGCATTATCATTAGTTTAAGAACCAAAATTTCTATGTCACTTTTAACGGTATATACATATTTTGATTAAGTGTATTTTATGAGCATTTTATAATTTATTTTATATTGAAACGAATAATTAAGTATTATTGTTCAGTACTGATTTTTATTTAAGTCGGGAACACTGCGCTCCGACGCTTAACTGCCTCTCCGCTCGCGCTGCGCCGTGTTCTCATCGGGATAAGTGCGTGCGTCGCCCGACGCATCTGGTCAATAAATTAGGAGTGTAGTTACCAAAACTCGTTTGGATCTAAATTAATTTTCTGGCCTTAATATTTTTGTTGATATAGTATTTTTCTAATATTGTATTAACTTCGAAATAGTAAAATATCATCGAATGTAGTAGTATCTTAATATGTTACTTGCTCAACCCCTCGCGGGATAGGCTTCGGTCTGATTTCATTTGGAAAGCAATAGTTTGATGGCATAAGATAAATAAGGTAACAATAATATTTTGTATTGTCTAATATACACACAACAATAATTTTCCAATTTTATAATAATATGCTATGGATGCAAATACATAAAGTAATCCATTTTTATCGGAATTTTGTATGTTTTACAGACGGTGCTTTTTTATAAATATAGATGAAAAAAGTATTATGTTTTTTATTTACATACCTACCTAACCCTTCGCATTCCGCTCAGATTAAATACATTTCACAGGGGACACTTAATATTAATTCGTAGCCAGAAATATAATAGATAAATAACGAATAATAAATGTATAATGACTACTATTTCAATTCTATAATACACCTTATGGCATAAACAACTATCAGAATTTTAGTAGAATAACACCAACTTCGCCATTTTTAAAATTGGCGCCGTTCGGTGTGTAACAAAAATGGCTGGACTGGAAATAATAAGTGCCATAATTTTAAGAGGTGCTGTTTCATCTTTTGTCTATGGACTTTCATATTTAAGCTTATTTCATATAAAATCCAATAGATGGCGCTTAACTGCACACCCGTAATAAAATCTTTTGTAATTTGTAAAAAATGTAAGCAAACTTTTTACGTAAACGAATAACCCAAACGTTTGCAAACCTGAATACTTGCAGACATCTTGTCGATAATATCTGATAGATACAGAACACTAGGCGCGAAATAAAAAAAATGCACTTTGTTTTAATACAAACCATAGAAATTTATAATCACTTCGCCCAATCAAAGTTGAAACCAAGCTGTGACCTACAACTGTACGCAGGATCAATTTATGATAATTTATTAAGCGGGGGATTTACCTGTTAAAAAGTATCTCAAGATTTGAATAACAAAATTAGAAACGTCAATGTTACTTTCCAGCTGACGTTAGGTAATAATTATGAGATGGATATGGAATTAAATAGTAGGTGCAAAAGAGATGGTTGTATTTAATAATGTGTCTAAGAATATGTTATATAATCTATGGTCTGTTTGATGGACAGTGTTACAATAGCGGACTCACTAAAATAAATCTAATTTTCTACATTTAATTTTGTAATAAAGTAGTTGGACATTAATTGATAAAATCATAATGGCCTTATTTGCCACAAATAATAAATTTTATATAAAATTCAAAATTAAAAATAATTTTGAAATTATTTTTAATTTTAATCTTCAACATAAAAAATCTACACTCTACAAATAATATTACAGAAGATTTATGTTTATTGATGTAGTAGATATTTCCCATCCATTTGACAAGTTTATTTTATTCTATGAGATGACAAAACAATATATCTTAAAACATAATGTTTTATGGTACTTACACGGATACATACTACTTAGACATATATGCGTGAGGCCGAATATAGATTTCTGCAGCTATCTGCGTATGATTAGAGCGCTATACTTTTTTGTCTACCTTATTGGCTTAAGTTATTAGAAGGTAAAAATAAAGCACACTCGGCAAGTGAGAAATATATAGAGTAATTATTTACTCTAATGTTTATACATACAACCGATTTTAGTACTTTATCCTATATTGAAGTCTGTAGGGAGAGTAAAAAATCATACCTACATGAAAGTTACAGCATCACGCCGTCTTTGATTTTATTAAATTTACATCAAAATCGGTTCAACACAAAAACGGATTTTTTTAGAATGAAGATCATTTAAATAAGTAAATCTATATCCCGAATTTGCTAGATGAAACTATTCTATAAGTATTAAATCTTCAATTGGATCATGATAAATGCATTCATATGTACCCCGTACAGCTCTAGATATAAATGCATTTAACGCATCACGCCACCACCCTAGTTAAATGTATTGATTAATTGCGATGCAGACAGTTCCGTTTCATTAAGATTGCAATTAACAATGCACGGTAATCATATCTTTGAATTTAGCTGAATACTTTCAGAACAAGAACTAAATACATAAAAAAGAGAAGGAAAGACGTTCAAAAATATAATTTTTATTTTTAATATCCATCAAAACCTCTTTTCATATTTTATTTTTCATAAATTATTAAGACGACGCCAGCGCCACCAATTGTTACAGACTAAAGTTGCGTGAATGGTAACATTTTTTGCAGAAATGCTAAAATTGTAAATTTTGATTTTCCTTCCCGCCGGCTCTTGACGGTTTGCTTTTGGCACGTGCAATTTTCATTCAGCTTTCTTGAAATATATCATATTATTTCTAAATACAGTTCGTCACTGATGCTGACTGTTGGGAAATACTATTTCGGTAAGTGTTCAGTTAATATTTCAGTGGCGCACGCTCGATTTAACATTTGCACGTGTTGTATATCGTAGACAGCAAAACAACCATTTGCATTCGTCAAACGATATAGCTACGATATGGTTTTGTGGACCCTGTTATTGCGCTTTGTTTGTTTTGTTCGATACAAACGATGATAGTACTCGGGATCAAGTTAATGCCCACGATTGTCTCCCAGAATTTGGAAGCGTCATTTGTTTTTGTTTACCTGCAGATCCTTAGCTGTTGTATACAATGTCGCCTTCCCCGATCCGTTGTCGTGGACCATGGAAAATACATAAGCGTTCCTCAGAACCCGATAGGTGGCTGGACGAAATGGGTTTTTTCCGAAAACATACTGCTAGGGACTCCAGCTGTTTGTTCAGGGCCGTGTCTGAGAACGTCTTCAACACCCAGAGGTACTTCCACAAAGTGCGTCTGGACTGCGTTCAGTACATGGCCTCGAAAAGACATCTATTTGAAGGGGTAGGATAAACATTTCATTATTTGATTTGATTCTACCTCTCTGATCAAATCCTAACTTTCACACTTTTATTTTGTAGTCATTGAATTGTCCGTTTGAAAACTATCTGAAAGAAATGTCGAATGCATCTGAATGGGGAGGGTTCATTGAGATATCTGCCATGAGTCACCTTTATAGGTAAGAATACTTGCTAACTCAATGACATTATAAATCTGAACTTTACTTCCAAATTAAACATGAAACTGAACATCCATTTCAGGCGTGATTTTGTTATTTTCGAAGCAAACAATGGCCCACAAACAAAAATTTGTAATGGATATGGCAATATAATATATTTGTTCCATTCTCCTGAAACTAAACATTTTGATGTGGTGTATACTAAAGAATTTATAACCACGTCTTCATATTGCCAGTGTAAGTCAATTTTACTTTACTTAACAAATGGCGACTAAATGTCTATCAACTATGATTTAATTTATCAATTTAATCTATCCTTTATTCCCCTACTACTACCTACAGTATTTGGAAATACAACCTTGTAAATTAATATTTTGTTGAGCTTTAACCTAACTACTTTTATTAAATTTTAAAAAATTTTAAATAATTTCTCTGATTTATTGCAAATGTTGTTGATGAGTTGTAAATGAATGTTTGAATTTGCTACTATTATGTGAATTTGTCATATTTGTAGCCTTGGTCTATGAAATACTATATGATGGGGTGTACCAACTGAAGGATCTGCCCTATGCTGTAGACAAAATGTTACATGACAAAATGCCTACAAATCACATTGAATACTTCATGTCTGAAAATGTAGAACGCCGTAAAAAACAAAAGGAAAGGGCCAAGATCTTTATAGAAGCCACCAATGAAGATAATAAAGACAGGAACAATAATGCAGTTGCATTAAAATGCAAACACCATACAGAAGATCTGGAGCGGGCAAGCCTTTTAAAAGAATCACTCAGTATTTTTGTTTTCAACCGCAGTCTTATACAACTTGAAAATGTCTGCATGAATTGTCTGAATGTCAACAGTGCAAAAGATCTCCTCGATAATGGCATCACACCCTTTCCTTATAAAGTAGCCAAAGCTTTAGATCCCGACATTTATCGGAACATAGAGTTTGATGTTTGGAGTGAACTGCGCCGAGGTAGACTCTTTCTTAAGATTTTTGATGTACATTTAAAAGTTACGAATGTTAAGTTGTGTTGGTTTTTCGCAGAGTTGCGTTATGGTGCTAGATATTCAGACGGCACCACTCTTCAAGTAGGCGTAAAATGCTTGTGTAAACTGCAGCCGGACCAGATGGTTCCGTACCACTGCCATATTCAGGAGATGCGTCCCGACGGGGGGCCGTGTCTCGTGTTCATCGAGGAGTTGGGGGAGAAGCGCGTTGTCAATTACGATCAGCTGGAGCCGTTGCCGCAGGAGGAGGTCCGGCCGTGGGCGCCGCCCTACCGGTACTCCCGCGCCAACTCCCAGTTTTTGACTCTAAGCCAAATGTTGCAGCAGATAGGTGTGCCTTTATTACACAGTTTTATTGTGCACGAGTTAGGCGCAAGTTTTTGAGCATGGTGTTGTAAAGAGCCTTTTATAACACTAGCGAGTAGACAGAGCCGGCCCTACAACTGCTGCGATTGGCTATACTTAGGTCTAAGTCTAGCATGATTACCTAGATTTCAATTAACATATTTTACGCACAAAGCTTGGGCCTGCGTAATTGGCGGTGGTATCGCCAGGTCTTACCGCAAACCTTTTTGCCCTTAGCAATACAATATGCATTGTCTGTAGTGTAGTACGATGCGTTATCTAGTTATTATATGCATAGATTCAATCGAATCCGTTAGTGGAGTGTAGCTCCTATTAGGTAGCCTGGCTATGCCATTAAGGCCTTTTGGACCACATTCAATCCGTCGGTGACAACCATGCTCCTAACTCATGCACACTAATATGCTAATTCCGTAAAACCCGCATTGACTTATCATTTTACAACATCCAGGCAACATCACCCGGAAACAAGGTCTAACCAAAACCCGCAATAAGGCTAAGGGCGCCGTTGAGGATCCCAAAAGCCCTGAGAAGGCTACCGCACAAAAACAAACAAAACTCGCTTGGAGTGAAGAGAAGACCGAGGAAACCGATGTACCATTTGTGAACCAAACTAATGTTGACTTCTCCGCATATCAGCATTTGGATTTTCTTAATTTTGAGCCCATGCCTGTTAGTTGGTCTGTTAGTAATTTAGTTGTATTGTAGGTCTTGTGTTTTCATTTATAAGCATGTCATTTGATTCTCTTTCTAATTAACATATCATCAAATATTTGTACTCTACTATCAAGTAGACATCTGTGTTATCATTGGCAGACAATTCATTTTGATAAAAAAATTACTTATTTGTATCAAGCTTGTAAAACTTCAATAAATATATTTTTATTTTACTTCTCTGGTATCATTGTCTAATGCTGTCAATTCCATATGATTGTTGGAACAAATAACTCTTTTTTACATGTTGCAACTTGTGTCCGTTCATTGTTCTCTCCCATGGAATGAGGTGCTTATGAATGAGTCTAACCTGTGGATCTACCATATCGTAGCTATTCTACCATTGTTGAATTTTAGTAGCATTGTATTTAGTCCTTAGTTGGAGTATATAGTAAAGTTTAGTATTGTGTAGTTTTCAGAGCTTTCAATATTTCAGGTTGGCGGTGTTAGAACTTAGTATATAATAATATAGATACAAAGATAAATGTACTGATGGAATTAATAATCTATTATATGACTAAGTAATTTGTATGTTTTATCTTATTTAATAACAATAATGAAATATCTATTAAGCTCAATTTAAACAAAGTTTTCCTGTCAAGTTTCCTTATTTAATGTTTCCAAGTTCCATCAGTATATTACGTAGCAACAGAAGTTTCACGCACTTGATGTCTTGGCTCCAGATTATGGCTAACGAACGTTATTAAAACCCATATATAAAATTAGCAGGTACCCAACAAAGAATTTTATCAAATAAAACGTTTTTTTTTTTAATCCTTAAAAACTTTTTTCTTCAATTGTTTACTTTCCAAAAATATTGTTAAAATTATTGTTGAATAGTTCGTTATAGCAAAGATATACAGCGAAAATAAGGCAATATTGTAGAAAATACGTTTTGTACTCATATAATTGTTATCATTTATGTTATTACTGATTAACAGTTTAACAAACAATAACATAGTCATTTATTCGCTACAAGGAAATGGTAAATACCTGGTCCAAAATGTAATTAACTAAAATAATACTAACAAGATACGTTTTATCCTTGCAGTAAATATTAATTAAATTTGACTCTGATGTTCATCTTTTCATGAATCGTATTTTTAATAATATAAATAAGAGGCGTTTGATTTTTCACGTCTATACCATTCAACCGATCCCATCCGATCCGAGGGGGCCTCAACGCGACCATTAGATGTTGTACAAAACAAATGTTAATTTTGGAAAGTGCCCATCACCACATTTTGGTATGGGGCCCTCAACTGGCTGCGCCACTGATTAATAGGTATTTTTATAAAACAAACGTTGGAAATTATAACTGGTGCTCTGGTTCCGAGACATGTAGTGTGAGGGTGGAGCCCTGTGGGGAAGTTTTGTGAGGGCGCATAGTACAGGTGGTCGCTTGCAGGTTGAAGTCGACGCCCTGCCCCTGATGGTGGACTGCCGGCCCGCCGCGGCCGCCGCGCCGCACGACCTCGCGCACCAGGCGCCCAACGGCGCCCCGCCCGACGCGCACCTCAACCAGGTAACTGACTCAGGAACACGATGGGTGCTGCTCCCTTTTAAATTAGAAGCAGTTCATACGTAAAAAAATATTTTTTTTTGAAGTTTCGTAAAATAATTTTGGGCTAAAATTTATAAATTACGTCATATTTATGTTAAGGAATGGCTAACAAAATGAGACATTGTGTGATCAAAGGGATGGGAAGGATCATAGTCTTCCTGACGTGACTTGGTGAAAAATGTAAAGTACCTACTCCAGATTTTTATTATTTCTTGTAACTTACTAAATATTTTCGTGTATTGTTTTGTCATGGTGATGAATTAAGTGAGTGCTTCTCATTACCTAATTACTACTAATTAATTAATAGCATTTGTTGGGTTTCATTGTATTTTAGTGTAATTCGTAATTCAATGTGTCATGCAGCAAGCTCCAGGCAACAACGAGATGGGTGGGCACGGCATCACGTCTCCGGCC
>OX596212.1:440061-500733 GCA_951394215.1 Glyphodes perspectalis | reverse complement strand
TTTAAGCTTCCGTCGCGTGTGCAGCCTTAATGGTTAAACTTACATAGAAATCATGTATGACGGAAATAGTCTTTATAATATTAACCATAAACGTGGGTGACACCGCTGGCACAGCTAGTCACCATTAAAGATGAAAAGTGTCCCCAAATTATATACATAATAGCCGCTGTTACTTATAGATGCGAAGCAGCTCTAATCTACAACAGACAGTGGGGTTATAAGATTCTGTTTAATCTTACACTTTTAATTGTATTCATGTTATGTCATCTTCGACAGTCATTGACGGTATGATTTGGTTTAGAACTAATAAATGGGATAATTTATATATACCAATGTATATTTTGATGCTGAAAATAGTAACTACTGAGTTTCTTGCCGGTTTCTTCTCAGTAGAATTAACATTCCAAACTGGTAATAGATTGACATTGTTTTGTAGAGTTTTGGAAACTTTACGATTTATAAGTGCTTTTTTGAGGCCTTTTTGCTGCCCCTTTGACTTTGCCTATCCCTTCGGGGTTTATGGGCATGATGTTATGTATGTACGTAAACAAAGCCCTTCAGGTTCACAATGTCCCTTTCCTATAATGTCCCGCGGTTTCAAAACGTCCTTTTCCCAAAATGTCCACTTCCCTAAAAGTCCCTTTCTCGAAATGTCCCTTTCCCAATAAGTCCCTTTCTCGAAATGTCCCTTTCCCAATAAGTCCCTTTCTCGAAATGTCCCTTTCCCAAAATGTCCCTTTCTCAAAATCCTTCAGGTTCATAATGTCCCTTTCCTATAATGTCCCGCGGTTTCAAAACGTCCTTTTCCCAAAATGTCCACTTCCACTTCCCTTATTGGGAATGGACTTATTGGGAAAGGGACATTTCGAGAAAGGGACTATTAGGGAAAAAGACGTTTTGAAACCGCGGGACATTATAGGAAAGGACATTATCAACCTTAAGGAACAAAGCCATTATGAATTTTGTCATTAATTATTATTTAAAGATTAGTTGGTAAATGTGTTTGTGTCTGGTCAGGACATGCAGCAGATGGCGATCCACGAGCGGCCGCTGAACCACAACTCGGGCGGCGAGCAGAACCACAAGCACAAGCCGCCGGGCGACAAGCCGCAGCTCGGCCAGGGCAAGGGCGGCGCGCAGCGACCGCTGCTGGGGCCGAGGTAACCGTCCACCACCTACACACACGGGGGAATAGGCTGGATGACTAAAAAATTCTGTTTAGTCCGTCAGTTAGATTATAAAAATATATTGAACACATATTTTTTTATTTATTTGTGAAACAAACATTGACGACGATACGATGCATTTAAGTTGCGCGTGACGTCACACATTCGTAAAATTTTTACTAAATAGTGACGTCGCAAGCCCCCACTCCAAAACTTTGATGCTCTTTATCTGTGTGATTTTTTGTTAATTTGATAAAGCGAAAAATATGTGTCTAGTGTTTTTGTATAATCTAACCGAGAAACTAAATATAATTATATTTTTTTTATGCAGTCATCATCCCTATTCGTGCAAACGCGAGGTGAAATACGAATTTTATGATTTTTTGAGCCAGTCCTTGTCACAGCTGGTCATATTTGTGAGATTGGCCCCCCCCTACCTTGTATTTACCACCAGTTCGGAATACTGATTCTACCGAAAAGAAACTGGCAAGAAACTCAGTAGTTAATCTTTTTAGCGTCAAAATATACATGAGTGATATACACTTTTTGTAAAGTTCTAAACCAAATCATACAACCAATGACTGTGGGAGATGATATAATATGATTACAATAAATGTGAAAGATTAACCAGAGCAGACCTTATATCTGCTAATAGGTCCCCCTAAATGTGATTCCTCTTGGTAGTCAATATTGACAAGTTTTATTCCTTTCTTTCAGGTTCAAGCGTGGTGGGAACAATCAGGATAACAACCAGAACCAGAACAACCACAACCAGAACAAGGGGCACAACAACAACATGGGCAACAAAGGACCCAACAACCGGTGAGTCTCATGTACCCTTATCTTATCTACATACATACATAATACATAACATCACGCTCATAATTCCTGAAGGGTTAAAAAAAACAAAAATGGGCTGGGTTAGATGGAAAATTGTGAAAAAGTAGTGACAAGTGGTTAGCTCGTCGCCTACACAATCACATACCCAAATCAGATATATACCATTATTCGTATTTTACGACATGCTAGGCAACTACTACTTTGTCACTATCATGGGCATGGATAAGAATTTACAATTAATTTATTGTTCAGGATATCAAATTACTTGTTGATTCTTAGCATCAAAGAAATTAAAAATTAAAATTTTCTTCATCTGCCAAAAGGTTTTTGTTTTCCTTGAATTTTATTCGCCACTAATTATAATAAAACATTTTAAAATTTAAAAAATAACGAGATAACCGCGGAGGCCCCCCTGAACATGTACGCCCATGTACAAGGACCCTGGATCTAAAAAAAGCCAACTCCTGTCCAATGTGAGAATTTATAATGGCTAAATGACAGAAGCCGTTCTCACAGTAGGCCCGCGGCCGCAGTAGTAGTAAGTCAGGTTCATAGCAGATGTAGTGTAACATACTTGCGACGTGGGCAGGCGCAACTCGCACACGGAGGCGCGCGCGCCGCCGCACGCCGGCTACGGCGAGGGCGAGTGCGTCATGGAGCAGCCGCTGCTGACGCTGCCGTACATCCCCTACCCGCCGCCGCTCTACCCCATCCCCTACTACCCGGTCGAGTCCGACCCCGGTGAGTTTATTTGATATTTTCATTTAGGTATTGCTAGTTCATCCGACAGATGTTGATCTGACATTTATACAAACGTCCATTTATATTATAGAGATTGTCGATGTTAGAAACCTATCGGTGAACTTCTGTCTGAAAAATAAGGATAGTATTTATAAAGTTTTAAGTGTGAGAGATTTTTCCATATTATCTATATCTTATATATTCATTCAACTTTAAAATTAGTAAATTAGTTAGAGTAAAAATATTTATATTTATTTTATATAAGATAATAAGTTTAATAATATGCAGTTTCTTCATTAAAGGAAATCCGAATTAAACCCTACGTAAATAAAAGGTAGTAAACTATAGGACCTACCTCATGGTCAAAGGGGCCCCCGTGTTACCGGGGGCCTCATGTTATGAAGGGCCACAGGCGCGCTCGGCTCCCGCAGGCAGCGCGACGCATTGTTAACATCGCGGCTGACGGCACCGTTTGTTGCGCAGGCATGATGGGCATGATGGGCGGCATGGGGTACGTGGGCTACGAGGAGGGCGTGGAGTACGGCGCGCCGCTGCAGTACTACCCGCCCGCGCCGCACTACCCGCCGCCGGCGCACGCGCACGCGCACGCGCACGCCGCGCACGCGCACGCGCCGCACCCCGCGCACCCCGGGCACCCCGCGCACGCCGCGCACCCCCGCGCACGCGCCGCACCACGCGCCGCACGCGCACCACGCGCACCACCCGCACCACCCCGACCACAAGTGAACAACGCGTATGCAGCCTGGAGTATGGATGACTTACTGATTGCGTTTTACTTGGAATTGTCTTTGTTAGCGCACACATTTTAATTGCAGTCTGATTTAGGTTTAATATTACTTCTGCTACAAATCGCACGTAAAAACTAGCCGTCTTATTATTTTGTTGTTATTTAGTACAGTGGATAGCATATTTTAATCTGGTTTAATAAAGTCAACATATGTACAAAGGTACGGGTCGTAACTACTAACACGGGACCTATTTGTTGGGAAGGGCCTCAAGCGGTGACGTCATCGACATGATGTCACCGTCGCCTGTAAACACGTTAACCCGTTATCCCCACGTTAAAAAATATAATCGTTTTTTACTGCTTCAAATTATTATTAAAGTTATATGAAAATGTGTGTGCTAAAAAGACTATATTTCTCAAAACTGTTGATTTAGTTGGATGTAGGTAAAGTTTTGTTTGAATTACGAAGACCATCTAAAATATGTGTGTAATTTTTTGCACATTTAAATGCATTTATACATTATTAGGACCGTTTGTAAAACACTTCTATTTTTGTTTGGTCAAAGTCAGTAAATATCACCACATCCTAAAGTAAACTTCATCCTACCTCAGGACAATATCACGTCGCATCGCTCGCGAAGACAACACGATTCACGCTTCACTGTTTCTATGGGAACCAAAGTAAATTGGATCGCAAATTACAATAATGTCATTTTGTATGGCTAACTTCTCTTACATTTCAGATAGTTAGTTTAAAAAGGAATTAAAAAATACAATAGTTGTAGTAAAAATACACTTTCTTATAAAAAAAATGGTTCCGAGTCCAACTAGAAACGGTATTGTGTAAATCAATTTAATTTGGATATTGACTGATGCTTCTGAGTGTGATTTTGAGAAGAATTGAACGTAGCATCCCCCTTGTGATAATTGTTAAGATTTGGAAACTTTTTGTAACACACATCGGAACAGCGTCAGTCAGCATCCGACATCTTGCTACAGTTATGGCGACTGTTCATTATTAATTCATAACGAAAAGGCTGGGCCCAATCATATCGCAGATGTACTTACCACAGTGATTTTAGATACTTGCATTTTTAAATGAAAATTTGGGTCAATTATGGTAACAACATATTTTCACGTTTGTAAGTATGTCCTTATCTTTTACACTAGGTTAATCGGTGTACACAAATTTTGATAAAAAGGTGGAGATTTTACACTTTTGAAATGTATTCAGCCAGGCCGGGTCGCTGGTCTAGCAGTCGCCAACTGTTGCAAGTGGAATATAACATCGGACCGTTTATTCATATACATAATGTGGTTGTTAAAATATTGTATGAACGGTCCACGCGGCGTCACTCTCCCGTAAGACAGCTTGCTGTCGAGGTGACGATCGATTGAAACAACGATTATTGCTCATCGAATAAGGTATACGATTATAGATAGGCCTGCCCCGGCCAGGCGAGTCGGGCGGGCTTATCCTGGGCTGTGTGCAACGTGCGCTCTGCACTGTACTGTATACAGTGTACAGGCATTTGTTTAGAATTCAAGGTCAAATGTACCTTTTAAGTTTATCGAGACACACGAGCTGAGAATCGATTAAAATTTAGATATATATTGTATGCACTCGATTGTATCGTATCATAAGTGCAAATTTTTCTTAAACGTCGTCGTCACACTATTTTATCTTGTAATGGTCAAACTTACATCAAAATAGATATAACACTAGTAAAGGCATCGCTGCATTACGAGCGAGGCAATGAATAGATATCATTTTCAATTTATTTCTACGATATACAGGACCTAGTCAACTCAGGCTCAGTGTGTCGGTAAACGAATTACTGTAATATGCCACCGGGCGTCAGACGCGCGTCGCACACAGCATAGCGCCGAGCGGTTATTTATTGGACAGGTGAATAGTGACAACGGTGACATCGCCTCTTGTCCGACTGTACATTGTGTTGTAGGTACTTAAGGGCGACAATGAGGAGCGCCGTCGCGCGCCGCGCCCCCGTACCGAGTCTTGGGGACGTCCGGCAGCCGGTGAACGCCCAGACGTTTGTCAAATTTTACGTTTTCATCAAACATCGACTCTCACGTCCAAACCAAATTTGTCGCAAGGCGTGTCTCAGTTTGGTTCTCTTTTACAAATACAACATCTCTATATAGGAAAGTTGGCAAACACGCCCGCAGACCTTCAAACTTGCGTCAAATACGCCATCAATAAAATGTTCTTTCAAACACATCAAACACGTAGATTGTTTGCCAAGTACGTCAAACAAGCTCGCAGCAAAAATTGCAAAAGACGTAAAATTTAACAAACAATTTGATCGTTTATCGGCCCTTAAGGGAACACCCTTAATACGTTCCCTATCTATTAAACTTTCATTATACTTACAACATTATTGTAAGTCCAATGTTGTATTGAATAGTATTGATGCTATATATCATCTTGTTAGAACATCTCAAAATATCGTTACATAGTTTACATGGTCAGTTTGCATATCAACTGTATTTTGTTACATTTATTAGGATAGAAATCTGTTTTATTAGTGATCTGAATTGTATTTTTAGTTTTTTTTTAGGTTATTTTGAAATGTGCCAAATTGCTTAGTTTTGAGATGTTCCGACGAGATTTCTGTGCAGTTGAATGTGTAGGGGTAGATAGGGAACGTGTTGTTGGTATTCAGTAGATGGTTTCTTTTGGAATGGTCGACACATTGGTTAACAAAGAGTCGGTACGCGGGCGTAGTGTACATAGGTGCGCAGGAGTGGCGGCGCGGCAGGCCGTCGAGTGCACCTCTGTGATCTATTTCGACTGAAGCTGTGCCCGTTTTGTAATGATTCGCTGAGATTTTTCCTTTATCAAAATTTTTTAATCCTAAGTGTTCATTGGTGCTGCAAAATTGTCGTGGATGACAGGGTTTCGAAATATTTTTGTATGGATTGGCATTATACATACGACGTGTAGGTGTTAGGCGCTGTATATCATTCCTTAATGTAAGGTGAAACTGTAAATTTTAAGCCAATGTAATAATGTAGGTTGTATGTCGCAAATTTAAGTTTTTCTAAGTATACCCGCGCGCCCGTCGTCATTCGCACCCAACAGAATAAATATATCTCTTAATAACTCTGTGCATTTGCAACTGCGCATCGGTCTCGGCCGAGCCGTCCTGCCATAAGTATATACGCTACGATAAATAATATTATACGCAGTGGAGTGCACAGTTTTATGGCAAATCATTATTATTATTATTCACTTTACACCAGTTCCTATCGAATAATTCCTATAACTACTCTATTTTAAGCTTTACATGAGATTTAGAAAGGTTTTATATTCCCTATCCTGACGTCAATTATGAAGTTTTGGAAAATTGATTTTAAATTAAGAAATTAGTCTAATTATAACAGTCTAGATAAGCATTGAGTGCTGACGGCGACATCGGAGAAAATGTGGGTTGAGCTGTGTGGGAATGACGCTGGAAGTCGGATCAAATGATATGTGTGAGCTCTGTCAAGTGTGTGCTGGTCTCCGGTGAGTAGTCGTTAGCACGTACACCGTGTGCTTATGTCGTGTAGTAGGGAGCGAATGGCGTCGGGCGCGCGTCTTCGGGCTTACGTTATTTAGTTTAGTTAGTATAAGTCTGTACGTCCACTCGTTACAAATAGGTTTACTAGAGTCCACGGATCTCATCCCCCAAACTCCTCACCCCTAATCAACGCTTTCGAATCTCGTAGACAACCCTCAATCATTATCTATATGTTTAATATTTTTAAAGTATGTGTCCTAGTTTGATCTCAACTCATTATTGTATGTCCTGCGACAAAAAACGTTGGTGCTTTGGTAGTCGTTTATATTTTAGTAGTGATATACGCAATCCGCCAAGTTGACACCGGGTACATTCACGCGTTCTTTCGGTTCGTTTCGTCGGCATGAACTAGTCTTTGCATTTACTTCGAGTTAGGTCGCGGTGCGCCGTCGGCGCCGGTCACGCGGGCAGTCGTCGTACGTAGTTCGTAGCGTAACGTAGAACATAGGAACTTCGTCTGTATGTCGTAATTACTTCTACAAACGTCTCATATCTCTATACTGCTATCCCTGAACCGTTATTGTAATACTTGACTGTGTGTTGTGTTGTAAATGAAAGTAAAATTGAGCAACATTTGGCGCGTTAAAGTAAATTGGCTGTGATTCGCTTGTAATCTCAGAGTTTGGATGATATTGGACAACGTTATCGTATCGTAGGAAGGTAGGCGTCGGAGACACGGGAGCTGTAGCTAACTAATCTCGTCGAGTTTAAACGTCGCGCCCAACGCCGGTTGTGCGTCTGACATGTGAACTATCGATCCGCCCACGTTTTTACATACTTTTATTGATAAATATATGTATGTACAACATATATATGTATATATGTATAAGTATATATTTAAACGTAACTACTACGTAACGAATTCTTGATTGTTTGTACAAAGCGTTGTTTAAAAAACAATATAAAAAAATACAAAAAAAAATAAGTGTACTCTTCTATAGGTATATGTGTGATGTTTAATGTAAAGTCATTTTTGGTGTTTCAGTATTAGTTTTAAATCACTAGGAGTTAGAATTTATGTTAGTCGTTAATTAATGTTTACGTAAACATAGTTTAGTGTTACTTTATTAAGAGTACCGTCAGTTACTTTGATCTTGTCGAGGAAAGCGCAGGAGGCGCCCCGTTTAGTTCCCGCGTAGAGTAGACATTGTGCCAAGCGAGATGCACTTGTGTGATTGGCAGCAGATCAGACCACATTGTACATCGCCGACTGCCAAAGAACAAAATTATAGTTCCCCATTCTTAACAAAATGAATAAAAATACTTACAATAATTGTGTTGTGAATATACTTTATGGATAGGTGTATGTCTAACTATACGGTTGTACAGAGCTCAAAGTTAGCGTTTTGTCCGCCTTTGAGATGTTATTTGTAATTTTTTTCCAAATTCCATCAAATAAAAGTCAACTGATTTTTCATTGATGTGTTTTATTTCACCTTTTAGAATTAGAAAACTAATATTATATTAAAATTCGAAAAGGTATGTGTTTGTTCATACTTTATGAACCCATAAACTAATTATCTGAACTTCATGCACTTCACTACCGGGGTAGGCAGAGAGAACGTACTTAGTTTTGTTAAAATAATCATGGACTCCATTATAGCTTCAATAAAAATTGTTACTACTCCATGTCCAATAAAATATATTACCTGGGTAACCGAGGTTCATTAATACAAAGTATGTCTAACTAACACAGAATGGGTAAAGATCATAGATTTAGAATTTTTTGACTACGCAAAAGATACATAAAGCGTGGAAGCGAGAAATCCTGCTGTAATTCAAACCGCCCGAGAGAAAAAGAGACAGCGAATGAAGTACCTATATGTCAATGTTTTTGCGAGTAAGAGGCCATAGCGTCCCGGTCTATTCTACGTCGCAGTGAAATTTGTGCATTTATGTATTAAACATTAAATTATAATCGAGAATATTAAATGTGCCATTAAGGTGACTTGTTCTGTACGTGACTGTGAGGTTACACGACGGAATAATCGGAATAAATACACTTTTCACAGGTAAATACGATTTTATCATAAGATTTTTTCAAACCATATTTTGTCAAATTGTTGCTAGTAATCAGTTTAGAAAAATATGTTTACAATAGTATATTGATTATAATTGATCTTTCTAAATAAACATCGTGATTATAAACAGAATTGAGGAAAATATTGTGTAAAATAGTAAATAGTTTGGTTACGCTAGTGCTTGACAAAGCGGTGACGTCACGAGTATCGATAAAAACTTAATCGTCTTTTAGCGATATCATGACATGAATACAAAGTTATTTAGCCAAGTTATGTTGAAATATAATTATATTCACATTGGGAACTCATTATCTCCGTAAATTTGTTAGTTAAGTAACTGATAATTTTTCTAGGTTTCCAAGCAACCCAGCATTGTGTAAAAAGTGGATGCGGACTAGACAGACCAGATTGGACTCCCAGTAAGAACTCCACTATCTGCAGAAAACATTTTGACGGCAAATGACGGCAACAAAAAATTTGTTGCACTACATTTTATTTTTTAATAACTAAATGTCACCAAATTAAAAGTTGCTAATATATTATTTGTTTCATTTCATTCCATCAGTCAAAGCAAAAGTCATGTCTTTTTGTCTTATAGGTATAAAAAATAGAACATATTTCTATTTTTTTTAATTTTTACACGCTGAATATACGAGGAATACATTTTACCATCTCATAGTTCATAGAACTGCTTAGAATGTGATTTCTTACCGACTAATTCCGATTTACCTAATATAAACAACTTCTGATTTCATCAATGGCATAAATAATTAATCAAAAGTATAAAAAGTGTTTTAAATACCTATAGTATTAGTAGGTATACAACTGAATCAGTTGATAATGTAAAAGTGCGTCTTTGACAACACTATTTTTAACTCACACATAGACGTCAACCAACACATGCTTAAATTGATTTTGGTCATGTCTCCGAGCCGTCTTTGTGTATCTTGTACATCCTAAATCTATGGTAAAGATAGAAATGTCAATTAGAACATTGGGGTAGATGAACTACAAAAGCTGGTTATAACTATGTAATCACCTATCATTACCCTGAAGCAAGTAAAGTGAACCAAAAAAAATATAACTAAAGTTAAATCTAATTTTGGCGCGAAATAGCTGCTAAAACGCGAAGTTTTTGCGAATCCTTCGCAGCTTATACAAGGTTGTCAATTCTGATAGTTGCTATTTGCCATGACATCTATTTGACATGAGCATGCTTTGCTGTAAGACTAACTTGTAATCGTACTTGTGATACTTTATCACTGTATAACGAGTAAATTTTGTTATGTAAACTGATTGTTCGTATCGGTCGTAAGTGTTGTTGATTCGGATAAGGCTGAGGTATCGAATTGGAGTGCGGTGAGTCGCAGCGCTTATTTTTGTATTGAGTTTGTTATCCGGCAAATAAGAGGTTATAAAAAATTACGGACTAGTAAAAAAGAAAAGGACTCGGCGTCACTAACTATACATTAAAGCTCCTCAGGTGCTCCAACTTGATACGCAACTTACGTCACACATTGACATAATAAGCGCTCCAAATGACAGATATCCGGTAACTGGTATACATAAGTATCTCACTCACACATGCATAAACGTGGTTACACGCTGTAGCATGACAGCGTGGAGTCCTTCTTTTTTTACTAGTCCGTGTAAAAAATAGTATAATTATTCGAAATTATCGACATATCATTTTATTATTTATGAATGGTTAGTGAAGAATAGTATTTTGGCCTTATTGCGGTGCTATTACATCTCCAAATAGTTACTTTGTCAAGTTAATACCTATTTTATATAAAAATATCAATTTAATTGCCATTTCAATTGATACATAGATACGCCCTTTATAATTATGCAAATTAATTTATTACTTACGTGCGTGATGTTAGATACAGTCGTTTATACGCCGAAAAACACTTGTATTTTTGCATATGTAAAGCGATAGATCAACCACGTACAAAATTATTACCCGCTCTAAAACCAAGACGTTTTGATAAAACAAACATAAATAAAACAATCTTGTTACTACTTTAATTACTTTTAAATAGATGGTTTCGAATGAAATGCGCCAAAATTCAGGTCATTCTATTATTGTCTATCAAGTGATGAAAAATTACACTCCAGTTTATTCCATTAATAAATAAATAAATATATAATGAATAAATATCAGACTAGGTACATCACATACATTTATCTGACTCCGAGGTAAGTAGCTTAAGCACTTGTGTTACGGATATCAGAAACAACAGTGGTATTACAAATATATACTTAATTGATATTAACACTCCAGACACAGAACAAACACAAGTATTCACCATACGAATATTTGTCCTGGGTGGGGTTCGAACCCACAACTCTTGGCGCATGGGGCAGGGTCACTACCGAATGCGTCATCGAGCTTGTCAGATTATGTCTTATCCATTATGTCTCGATGTAAGTTCTAGAATGTACTACTGTACCTACTATATTAACGAACTAGTATAATTGAAACATTGTACATACTATGCCGGAGCCACAGAACAGAAAAAACTGAGTGCGTTACCCTAGCTGGATAGTAGCTCCTAGAGTGATATGAGTAGAACGTATAATTAGAGCGTAGTCTGGTGTAAATGTGCGCCGCATAAATAATTTGTGCGTCGTAGTTTTGGAAAAAATCGAAAAAAACGTTTCCAGCTAGGGTAACGTTTTTCTAGCAGGAAAATTCTAAACTAATGATCGGAGAAAAGTATATGGTGCACGGATAGAAAGCTTATATTTGTGCATAAATGTGCGCCAAAAATATAATTTGTGCGTCTTCAGGTTTGCGAGATATTGCGTTTCCTGCTAGGGTAACGTTTTGCAGAATCGTATATCTCGAAAACTATTGTATGTGCGACTCTGAAATAAACACACACGAGTAGCTCTTAATTTGTGCGAATTTGTGACATAATTAGATTTCAAACAAAAATCATAAAATCGAAGTTATCGCGCTTTCTTTTAAATAAGAAAAAAAATCGCAGTGCCTAAATGAGAAACCATATAAGCTAAGTAAAAATTAGATTCAATCCTTCTTGACACATATGTATAATAATCATAAAAAGTTTCAAAAGCGATGATGCATTCGTTAATGAATAATTTGAGTATAAATCAAAACGACGATATCAAAAGTTTGACGTCAACATACAAGAAATCGGTTCATCCCAAGATGACCGGGTGTAAACCAATAATTAGAGCGATTTGTCAAATATCACAGTGAAAATTTTCAGCTTACAATGTTATGTATATAAATAGATATTTAAAAAATTCAAAACATGTAAGCGGCGGCGGATTATCCGACCAAATTCGAATGACAACAAAAAAGCGACGGATTCATACATATCGAAGACCTTCTTAACTTTACACACCACCCGGTTGGATCGTGTTGTACATAAGTACACTGAAGTAAAAAAGTGAATCCCATTTCTAGGGGTGAGAGTTTCCCGCTCCCCCGCCAGCCCGGTAGGTAGTAAAGGCCGCCTTCGGCCAACTACCGACGTCCTCTCAAAAAAAAAAAAAAAAAGTGAATCCCATTGAGTAATATTTTTTTCCAAATTTAATTTAAATACATCCTAATGTATTTTAATGTAATTGAGACTCGGCCATCGCATGAAAACACGTGTAAATTAAATTATTTAGTGCGATGGCCAAGTCCATATATTTATATAAAACGTTAAAGATTTTTAATATTGATATGCATCACTATAAGATGCTGTTAATTATTACGTAACAACTTAATGCTTCGAGTACGGAGATTCCAGACACAATTGATTTCCAATTGTTATGGACCACGATCGTGGTCTTAGGGACTGGACGTATTAAGATAGAAAGTCACTTAAGTAGAGACTGAATATATTAATAACCGACTTGGTATTACATGGATCTCACAACTTTTTACCGTAGAACAACTGAGTTGCGAGACTTGGTTTTTTTGACAAGTATTGTTTTTGATGGGATTATATTTTTGGCGCACATTTATGCACAAATATAAGCTATCTATCCGTGCACCATATACTTTTCTCCGATCATTAGTTTAGAATTTTCCTGCTAGAAAAACGTTACCCTAGCTGGAAACGTTTTTTTCGATTTTTTCCAAAACTACACGACGCACAAATTATTTATGCGGCGCACATTTACACCAGACTACGCTCTAATTATACGTTCTACTCATATCACTCTAGGAGCTACTTTCCAGCTAGGGTAACGCACTCGAAAAAACTAGATCTATTCCGCGGTCGGAGCGAACACTTAACTTAACTGTCCGAGCAAGAACAAGCCTACTAAGATATACTTACATTATTATAGAAACTTAGCTATTATTAAATAAAAAAAAGGTTTATTTTGTTAGCTTTTCAGTTTTTTCGGTGGTTTACTTAATTCTTTGTTAAAAAGTTTTTATTTTATATTTTTTTGTGGCTAATATCTATTATTAGTCCAAGATCCCAGGGCCTCCAGACGTCACTAATTTTCTGATGAATGAAAGGTGTGGTAAAGGTCAGTATTTATACATACTACGTACGGGTACTGGCTAGTTCAGGTAGTGGGCCATTTTGCAGGTATCAGGTGCGAAAGTTAGGATAAGATATTTCTCACTTAACTTAAATTCTGATTGCTGATTTTCATGTATGTTGTGAAGAATAAATATCTACTAATGTACCTACATCTATATTCAACATTGCGAGACAATTTCCGTTAGTAATAACTTTCACCAGATGCTATTTAGCGCCCGAAAAAATAACGGAAATTTGCTTCAAATTTTACTTAGGTACACCGATTTCTTTTTTAACCGACTTCAAAAAAAAGGAGGAGGTTCTCAATTCGATTGAATTTTTTTGTTAAGTAATGTCGATGATAATAAAAATTAAGGATTCAAACTACTTACAAAAATCTATTACTTGGCACTGACTAATAATTATAAACTTTATTATAATTATTAAAATACGTATTACTTTGGCCTAAGCAAATTGATTTTTCCTTTTTTATTAGTTTCCTTTCCGACGTCGGTTTTTTTTTTCGTTAAAAATTATTTTATTTACAATTGTTATGGATAGACCTAACCTTTCCGAACTGAACGTTTTAGCATATTAAACCATATGATCATATGGTTAATAAGCACAACAAAAGGTAAATCATTAAGGAATTCCGTCGATTGGCTTTCGGCTCTATCATCAAATAGACAGCAGACCCTCATTAAATTGTAGTGCTTTAAAATATTTGATTAATTTTATTAACAAACGCACTAGCCACCTCTACGATTTTCGAAAGTTCCCCTCGATGTCTCTGGGATGTCATCATCAGATCCTGGTCTTCTTATCATGAGACTACCTTTGGGGTACCATTTCCAACAAAAAAGAATCATCAAAATCGGTTCATAAACGACGATGTTATACGCGAACACACATAAAAATTAAAAAGTACGACGGTCGAACTGAGAACCTCATTTTTTAAAATTGGTTGAAAAGACTACGCAGGACAATTCTCTTGACTGTGCCTTATACAATACCTAGATACATTCGTATTTTTTGGTGCGTAATAAACAACCCACTTTCCTCAAGATATAGATCATAGTACTCCAGTGTCGGATAAGGCTAGGCCAGACAGTTGCCCACTTAGGAGCGTGCGGTACCATCGCCGTCAGTTATTATATTAATGAAGACAGTTTCCTGTAGGGGAGACGGGGCTCCTCGTCTCTTTTATTTTGTTATTACCACGCCATTAAGTAAATTTGAGCGGTGCAGTTTATTCTTTCGAACTAAGACTATTAAGTCTCCCTCGCTTGAAATTGACAAACAATAGCATTTTAACATGTTGCTCTAAAAGTAGCTCAATTCATGACGCATTCATTTCATTCATCTAGGGACCAAGCTTTGGTCACCTAGGAGATGCAAGGTTGTCGTTTCAGAATGCATGGAGCACAACCTTCTTTATGGGCACTGCTTTCGCTTCGTATGAAACTGAGTCAATTTAAGGACTAATATGTTTACTTACCACGGACTAGTAAAAAAAGAAAGACTACATGCTCTCATACTATAGTGTGAAGAGATATGAATACGTTTATGCATGTGTGAGTCAGATACTTATGGATCCAGATGTCGGCTATCTGTCATTTGGAGCACTTATTATGTCAATGTGTGACATAAGTTGCGTGTCAAGTTGGAGCACCTGAGGAGTTTCAACGTCTAGTTAGCGGCGCGGAGTCCTTTTTTTTTTTACTAGTCCGTGATGTTTAGAGGGGTCAGGGAAACGAGACCATTTTTCCCGAATATCCTCCTATTTGCCTAATCAGTTTTTATCACATCTCCAAGACGCATCTTGCAACAGACAAACGCATTTTGCCGTAGTGCTCGTCACTCGCCCATTGATCGCATGAATCGCTCTCTGTGTCCGACAGAGGGCACAAACAGCTACTGGCGACTATGCTCTTATCTCGCGTTTGTACACTAGATGTTGTTTTGGTTGTGGCGATAAGTATTGCATAATATAAGGCCGTTACACTCGGGGGAGATCAGTCGTCGATCGATTTTTGACACGGTAAGTACATTCTCCCAATTATTTTTTAGGCTGAACTGGTAATTGTAATTTGGGTGTAGCACGCAAAAAAGTGACATAATGCATTGTAAAGATTACAAGATAGCCATTGCTATCTTGTATACTTACCTACTTAACATAGTATAAGATTTTTTTTATGTCAATTGCTACCTTACCTAATTAAAAATTATTATAACGATCAAATTGATGGTTTATAGGTATATCTTGACTTCAAGGTGATTTGAGAAGGCCGATAATTTTATAATAATGGTCGCCCAGTGATCGATATTTGTAAAAAAAAATTATTAGTTTATTATTTTTCTAATGCATTACTTATTAAAATATAAAATGTTTACTGTGCCAAATCGCATACTCCTCTTAAAGCAGTGAGTGACAGCAATATTATACCAGATAGATATGATTATCATAACAATGGGATAGTGATGTTAATGTTTGCTAAACTCGGTTTAATTTATGTTTAACCGTTTATAGCGTTATTAACAAGCATTTTCACATTTATAATATAATTAGGATATATTATCACATTCGCCGTTTGGACACTAGGAATATTGTGAACAAGTTGTAAATTTATCTAAACACTTTTATCTAAATGTTCGTGTAGGTACATACTCGTACTTATGTCTTTAATTTTCCGCTTGAGGTAAATTGTAAATGAATTGCATTCGGCACACGAACCTCGCGTTCGTCACGGTCGGTAGATGTTGCTGTTTGCTACATTTGTAAACATTGTCTTTTGTCAAGACGCTCGTAACGTTACTAAATTCGTTCGTAACGTTATTACGTTGTTAATTTTTTATTACTCATTATGATATATTTTAAGTAGGTTCTACATTGTAAGAATATTCAACTGTTGACTTGAATACATACATACATACATACTTTTTCCCATGGGGGTAGGCAGAGATCACGTACTTCCATTTGCTACGATTCTGACATACACCTTTCGCTTCTTCTACATTCATAAGTCTTTTCATACACGCTCCTCGGTTATGGGTTGACTTGAATATGCGGATTTAGAGTGTAGGAAGATAATAAAATTTAAGTTACCACATATTCAGGGGTGAGAACGGATGTACCTACCTAAAACTTAACCGTCATATTTTTCTACGTAAAATTGGGTATCTGCACCATAACGGTACCTATTACCTAAAGGGGCGGGTTGGGAGTATGGAGGGCCCCGGGATAATTCTATTTTGGGGCCTAAATGGTTCTAGGTATTACTTGTGTCCTGGAATCTGGAATCTGTTGATAGATATGTGTTTTGTCTTCAAGGCCCCTGGCCTTTTTGTCCCTATAGTTAGCTTGAACATGACATTAAGATTTCTTCTGCTGTTCCGAACCCCAGATGTCAGTGAAGGTGCAGAAGATCACGGAGCCGGTGCTGCTGGGCGAGGGCCCGCACTGGGATGCGCGCCACCAGGCGCTGTTCTTCGTCAGCATACAGGACTGCACCATCCACAAGTACGTGCCCTCCTCGGGGGAGCACACCAAGACCAAGTTAGGTAAGAGTGGGATTTGCGCTGCACAGCGCTGGATTTGGACTGTCGTGTGACATTTATCTGGTTACAAACATGTTGCCTATTGGTTACAAACAAACATGTTACGTGCCGCACAAATATGGTCCACAGTCTACGAGCTTTGGACAGCCCCGTTGAGCTAGCCACTTCTCATTACTTGTTCACATTGTTCCATCTGATCCAGCTCAATTTTATACATCCATATCATCACGCCGGTAATCCCCGAAGGAGTAGCTAGCCCCCTTAACCACAACCAACAAAAAATAAATACTAGGGTCGGTTAGATAAAAAACTTAAACACACGTTTTGAAAATTTCACACCAAGAGTTCATCTCTTCACTCGTTTTATTTCTGTTCAGTCTCATAATAAAAGTCAGTTGATACAAACCGTGGTGTATACTGTTCCCAGATGGTCGCGTCGGCTTCATCGTCCCAGTGGAGGGCACCATGGACCAGTACGTGGTGGGCGTGGAGCGCAAGTTCCTGGTGGTGCAATGGGATGGGGCGGAGGGCAGCGATGCCAAAGTGCTGCGCGAGCTGGGGGAGGTCGACCAGGATATCCCCACCAACCGCATCAACGATGGCAAGGCTGACCCTAGGGGGCGGCTGTTCGCTGGTCAGTTCTGAAGCTATACCTACGCGTTTTCATTACTCTATTCCGTACCTTAATCTTACTGCCTTTATATTAAAGTCTAACCTTGATTTAACAAGTACTTGGAACACCTGCCATTAAATATAAAATTTTTCTTTGTAGTGTGTTAATCATTAAAAGGGCCAAGCCCTACACCCCAAGAAGCAGAAAGGGCGGGCACAAAGTAATTTTAATCCATAAATTATAATTGTAAGAATAGACAGTTAAACTTTTTCGCTCCGAAAGCTAGGTTAGCTTTTATGTTAAAGAAATTTTCTATGCCAAAAGTTTCAACACATTAGTTTATTTCGTACTAACTGTGCCAGGGATGTCACCCGCGTTTATGGTTAATATTATAAAGACTATTTCCGTCATACATGATTTCTATGTAACTTTAACCATTAAGGCTGCACAGGCGACGGAAGCTTAAAAAATGGAGTAACTTCTCCCGTTTTCCCAATATTTCCCTTCACTACTCTGCTCCTATTGATTGTAGCGTGATGAAAAGTATACTATAACCTGCCCAGGAGTATGAAGAATAATGGTACCAAGTTTCGTTAAAATCCGTCAAGTAGTTTTTGTTTCTATAAGGAACATACAGACAGACAGACAGACAAAAATTTTACTGATTGTATTTTTGGCATCAGTATCGATCACTAATCACCCCCTGATAGTTATTTTGAAAATATATTTCATGTACAGAATTGACCTCTCTACAGATTTATTATAAGTATAGATTTATAAACTTCTCACTATTTTTCCAGAATTTTCTAACTAAATTCAAAAAAAAATTTGAGTAAGTAGGTAATATTGGTTAAAGGAGCTACTGCTTCTTGGATTCTGGCTTACTCTTGGGGCTTGTGTGATGTATTAGGGTATATAATAATCCACTGTCCTATTTTAGGCACGATGGGCCACGAGGAGCCTCCGGGCAGCTTCCAGATGAACAAGGGCTCGCTGTTCCGCGTGGACGGGCGCTCCGTGCGCAAGGTGGCGCCGGGGGTCAGCATCTCCAACGGGCTGGCCTGGGACCTCGCCGAGAAGGCCTTCTACTACACCGACTCGCTCGAGCTCAACATCAGGAGATACGACTATGATGTGGAGACCGGCGAGATTTGTAAGTGGCATAACGTACACAATTACACATCCGATACCCATTAGTTGTCTTTTACGACATGTTAGTCAAGGAATACAGTGTTCTTCTTCTTGAGTCTAAGACTAAGATATGAGACAATTTTAAGGTAGGCAGAGCCAAAGAGGCAGCAGGCCCCTTTAACCACATTCAGCCAGAACCAAAACTGGGCTGGGTTAGATGGAAAATTGTGAAAAATTTGTGACATGTGGCTAGCTCGTCGCCTACACAATCACATATCCAAAACCCCATATACCTACCATTAGTCGCCTTTTACGACATGCTAGGCAAAAAATACAGTTGGCACATATTTTTTAAGTCCCAGAACAACATAGGACAATAGGCTGGGATGAAAAAATGTGAAAGGTAAGTGACAAGTGGCTAGCTTGTCGCCTACACAATCTCATACCCAAAACCCCATATACAATTAGTCGCCTTTTACGTTATGCTAAGCAAGAAACACAGTTGGCACATTCTTTTTAATTCCCCGACCAACATGGGACTAAAAAAATTTATTAATCAAATACACTATTATGAGGAAACGATAGGTGTGAGCTACTATCCGACTTCCATGAGATAAAAGGCGTGATGTTAAAGCCGTATATGTAAAATACCGTAGCTGTAGGTACTTATATAACTATGTCGCTAGGGTAGTTAAGATCGATCCGGATTCCTTCAGCGTCATCACCGACGTTGATGTAGGAGCATCGAGGGGTTTAGTGGGTATATCCCGGCCACTCCGAGAGGGATCCTTTTATATGAAGGGCCTTGGGAGCCCCACGCAACACGTCGTTTCTCCCGATCGGCGTAAATGTGCGTAAGGCATTCCCCTTGTTAAAAAAAGGTAACTTTGTCCCTTAACTTGCATGTAGTGAATGGCAACTATGATGTTATTGGGTTACTGATTCAATGCAACGAGCTAGCCACTTATCATTACGTTCTCAATTTTCTATCAGGTTCTATAAATTTATTTTTGTTTTTGGAGTAATTAAAGTAGCTTTTTGCTTCAACTCTGCCTATCTGTTCGTGGATTGTCAGCGTGACACCTAGCCTAATATGACTTATCGTTGTTTATTTGCAGCGAACATGAAGTACATCTTCGACTTCAAGAAGAACAACATCGAGGGCGTCCCGGACGGCACCACCATCGACACGGACGGCAACCTCTGGGTGTGCGTGTTCGACGGCTCCTGCATCTTGCACGTGAGTCACATTATTAGATAAATACAGGGATTTACCTAAAGGCGTGGGACTTGGGTGTAACTTTCAGAGATTTAGCTGGTATATTCTCCACGACTATATTCCACAGACGTGACTTTCGACGATGTAACTATCAAGGTTTTTGGCGGTTCTTCTACGAAAACCACTTGTAGAATGTTCTATCCGATTCAGTGCCAAACGTTTGTATTTTTCGGAGAATTCAAATCAGATAGTTTTTTTATATTCTTCTTAACTACTTGTATGTTTCTCCTGATACAATGAACGTCAAACGTTTTATTATAATGTACCGTGTAATGTCCAAATAAAGTACCTCTGACTCTTTGATTTCACTTACTTTCCCTGACCAACTTGAGCTTTTCTGATTTTTCAAAGTTCAGGACAATCTGTTTAATATGTAGATATCTAGAGATTGTCGTCTAAACCCAGATCGACCCGCGCACGAGCAGGCTGCTGCGCAAGGTCCCGGTCCCGGCGCTGCAGGTGACGTCGGCCACGTTCGGCGGCCGCCAGCTCGACACGCTGTTCGTGACCACCGCCAGCCTCAACATCCGCGCCGAGCAGCGCCCGCCCTGCGGCGCCTGCTTCATGCTCACCGGCCTCGGGGCGAGGGGACACCCCAACGCCAACGTCAAGCTGTGAGGAGGACCAGGGAGGTGCTAGAGGCGTGTGGGGTGGGGGCGGGGGGAAGTGAGGTGTGGCGGCAAATTTAAAATGACTGATACTAAGTGTGGAATTTTTAGACATATTTTTGGATCTGGGTGGCGGCACTGTATGGAGGGCGGCAGAAACCCACGTTACGGCATTGGATGTTGCGTACCGAATTGAAATTATTATAGCTATAACTAGACAGTTAATCTTCAAAACGGTGATAGGTAGAAAATATAAAGATATACGTCAAATATACAAAGTAATATTTAACTTTTATAAGTTTTTGCATTAAGATTACGTCATTAATCAATCAGGGTTGTCGACAGTAAAATATTCATCAGGTGACAAAATCTCACAATTATAAAATCATTAGGATATTTCATTCAGGAAATGAAATGGTTAAGCGCAAAACGCATTGATTTATTGCATTTTGTGTGTCAGGCAATGGCATGTTGTCAAATTATAGCCATATTCAACCCATTTGAGTCGATTTGATTTAACTGATTTTTGGATATTTATTGTGTGGCTAAAAGTAATTTGTCACCACAATTCCACAGTACTGGGATGTTTAGAGTAAGTACGCGTTTACGTTATATCCATAAGCGACAAATGACAATAATACAAAGTTTTCCCAACGAGTCACAGTGTAACAGGTTACAGTGTGACTCGTTGGGAAAAGGACAATAATTATAACTGTTATATGATTTTAAACTTTTGCGTTTCATGATTTTTAGATATCACTACTAACAGGACTAAACGCGATATGCATTATGTAGTACATGAGTACTTGCAGCTTGACGCTTCGGCCGCGTTGCAGCGACCGTGGTCACAAGCGGACCGCTTGTCCGCTGGTAACGTAAATCGCGTGTAGTCCCGAGTAGTGATATGTAGTAATTATAACTGTTATCTTTTTGTTACCTTATTATGCCCAGTGTAGCATCACAACACGTATTATTTCTTTAGTGTCTATGGTCAGATCGTAACTTGACGTATTATTTATCAACCGACTTCAAAAAAGGAGGAGGTTCTCAATTCGACCGTATATGTATATTTTCGGTTCTCTCTGCCTACCCCGCTAGGGAAGTGGCGTGAAGTTTAGTTTGTTAGTTATGTATATTTTCCTTCTACTTCTTATCCGCAACCACCCCTATTTGAAATTATGACAAAGTCCAGTGCTCCATGTAGATACTTAATTAAAAAATTTTATTTGGCCAAGAGACACACACATTACAAATTTAAAACACTTAAGTGTGGCCAATCACAAAGTTTGGTTGGACAGCTGTACCGGTCTTGTTGAAAATGTTGAATTCAATTGATTTATACATGCATATCAAGTCGTAAAATATAGAATATATCAAAAGATTTTTATAGACATTTATCAGTGGTGGTTAACACTGGTCACTACAACCAGGGTGACATATTATAATTGATATGTAATGTTGAAAATACGGTTCCTTGCACAGCTGTCATCTCTGCGTAACTTAAGGTAGGTACGTTACAGCATATGAGCATATTATGGTCATTGGTCACACTAAAATACGATGCGGTCTGATCATAGATCATATTAGTATTTAGTCGATTGGATACTATTATATTTGTTATTATACATATGTTAGTTTTATACATACAATTTTAAAATAAAATAAGTAAAAAATTGTTTTTTTTTATTTTTTAACGGACGATTGAATAGCGCCTTTAAAAAACTAAGTTAATATATCCGCCCCAGCGAAGTATGTTAGCATATATTCGCAAAATTGTTACACGAAAGGCGAAAGCCAAAAGGTTATTTTCCTCCTCCAAGACGTGAGGAGATGTGGGATTCGTTGCAACCAATAGAATTTCCTTATTTACACATCTCTCCACTTAGCTTTAATATAAACTGTGCACCGTTTTTTTTCTATATATAAAGATGCCCTGAGTCGAGTATGGTCGAGAAGATGTGATATCAAAAACTCGAGGGCGATTTTTTTATTTTATTTTTCGTAGCTAAGCGCTGTAAGCATCAGCCAGGGCCAACCATTATCGGCATGTTGGGCATAAGAGCGCTGAATCGTTGAATTTCAATTTGCGGTGTAATAGGACGCTATAAAAATCTCGCCCAAAGTGCCGGCAGCGTTAAAGCCGGTCTTGATTACGCTCGTCTCCGCACATGCGCTAAGAGTTGTGGGTTCGATTCCTACCCAGGACAAATATTCGTGTAATGTATACTTGTGTTTTTTCTGGGTCTGGGTGTTAATATCCAATATTTAAATATATATTTGTAATACCACTGTTATTTCTGATATCAATGTATCAGATCAATGTATGTGATGTAGTCTGATATTTATTTTATTTATTATTTATATTTTCCCCTTTGGAGGGAAACAGCCCTAAAGAAATAAAACGCAGAGCTGTATCTATAAATAATATATTCAGTCGAGTCGCACGCTGACGTTGGGGTGTCCCCGGACGCCGAGGCCGGTGACGCGGAAGGTGGCGCCGCAGGGCGGCAGCTGGGCGCGGCCGCGGTTCATGCTGGCCGTCGTCACGAACAGCTCGTCCAGGAGCCGCCCGCCGAACGTCACCGACGTCACCTGCAGCGCGGGCATCTTGATCTGCTGGAGGAGCTTGCTTGAACGAGGGTCTACTTGGATGACCTGGAAATTGGTATAGCTCGTCAAGTCGAACGCGTAGTCGAGGACTAGCGGCTTAACATTAATTACACAATTTGTTATGCTATAGTGTGGACTTTACATAATTTGTGTTGCTGCCGAGATTGTATATAATTATCAGTGGTTGAGAACTAGTTTCCCATTTGGATTTGGGTACATAATGCGTGAAAAAATCCAAAAACGTATTTATACCACTAGTAATGATGCATTAGCTTGCATATTAAGGTAAATATAGATATGTAACTAAGATTTGATTCTTCTTTTTTTTCTTTTTAATGTAGCGAAGGTCAAATAACGGTCTAACGGCGTTGCCTCTATCGATGATATTTCGACTAAAGAACAACCAGTTTCATTTTAGTAAATGTACCTGAGAGTTGTCGAAATTAGCGATCCACAGATTTCCGTCTGTGTCTATGGTCATGCCGTCGACGATGCCTTCGAGACCGTGGTCTGCATATTTAAATGCTGTAGTAGGGTTTGCTGAAATAAACACATTTATTTAAAAACATTAACACAATAAATCTACCTCATCGAATTTATTTACCTACCATGATCGAGATTTTTTAGTTAGTTATAAAAATTATATTGGGTCAAATATGATTCCCTGCGTTAATCCTTTAAAAGCACTTATTTTAGCAGCGATGGACTTTAAGTTAAACCAAACAAGTACCTTCTACGTTCGCTTATGAATAGAATTAATTATACAGAAACAACTCAACAATATGACAACAATATAATGGTAATATACATATTGCTAGATGTTGTCTAAAGCCATTTAAATGTCTAAAAATATCAAATAATAAGTAAAGTTGTAATGTAGCTATTTAACATAGAAATCTTATTGACTGTAAATATATTTAATGTTGTGGACTTTTCACGAACTTTTACAATAACAATCATAACAATTAATGGTAGTTGACCATAATTATAACCCAATTTCACTGACATTGCTATGAACACAGCAAGAGTATATATGCTATGTACTAGTACAAACAGTATACTCACAGATATCCCCAGTCTCGATGTCATAGTCGTATCTCCTGACGGTGTACTCAAAGGAGTCGGCGAAGTAGAAGGCCTTAGCGGCGACGTCCCAGCACAGCCCGTTGGAGATGTCGATGCCGTCCGCCAGCGCGGCCGCGGCGCCGCCCGCGCCCACGCGGTACAGCGCGCCCTTCTTCAGCTTGAACTTGCCGGGCTCGTACTCGTGCCCCATTGACCCTGGGGGATTTAGGAGAAACATCTGTAGAGTACATCTACTGTTATGAAGGTCGGCTATTAGAAGTAAAGGAAACTCGACAAGGTTTGTGATTACTTGTGACGAAAACAATATTATACAAGATTTTACCTGAGCCTCCGACCATGTGAATTTCAGTCTGTCACAGAGATACTAACGCGTGTCCCGTGGATCTATTTATATTTTTTAGTCTATTTTTTAGATCTATTTATACGCCCTTCCACAGGCGTGAAGACGTAACATACATAATTAGTTCGCATTTATAATATTTACATGGATTCGTTACGGTAAGAGTAGATACTTTTTCCATGAAGACAAGTAATGATGCCCTTCTATTATGTCCTGAAAAAGTGTCTGTAAAATTTCACGATGATTTAATATATTTAATCGTAGAGATGTGAAATCGTCGTTACAGAGTCACTTTCAGTATTTATTAGTGACATTGTATGCGTAAATGACTGTACCTAACAATCAAATTGTCTTCGACTTTTAACTCACCAGCGAAGAGCCTGCCCCTCGGGTCGGCTTTAGCATCGTTGAACCTGTTGTCAGGGTTGTGGTGGTCCACCTCGGCGACGGTGCGCAGCACGCGCGCGGCGTCTTGCGCGCCCGACCACTCAATCTCTACCACCTTGCGGTTCAGCCCCACCACGAAGTGGTGCCGCTTGCCTTCCACGGGGATTATAAAGGTCGGCATGCCGTCTGGAAATAAATGGGTTTTTCTTAGCTGTCATCAAATTAAGAGTTTAATATCGATATTTTCATATCTACCTACCGTCATGCCTCGTGATTAGTCGAAGTTCACTCAAGCCATGATTCTGGATTTAATGAGTCTGGTTTACATCGTAGCAACTGTCGACCTGGTCCTCGCAAGCCTTAGATAAGGAAACCAGATAAGTTGGTTACACAGCTATAGTTGCTTGAATGTGCAGGTCTTATCACGATGTTTTCCCTCACCGCCGAGCTAGTGATACAAATAAATATGTAGGTAGATTTTAAAAAATTCGAGGTACGTGTCGCAGGTCGAAACACGTATCCTTACAACGCCTTAAAATTAAAAGTCAATCTCAATTCCTTCCGATAACGAGCCAATCATCCCGACCACAAGTGCCTACATCAAAATTATGTGATTAGTAGATTTTTATTCAGAAAACCAATTAAGTCAGTATTAAGTCAGTAATAAGTCATATCTAGTGTCTATTTTTGAGTCAGACATAGTTATGTTTTTAAATAAATCTGATAATGCCAGTAGCTTCGTAAATCACGAATGTTTTTTGCAATATTACTGTGTTTAAGTCTATTTACATTCTTGCTGCATCATGCACAAGAAAAATAAAAACGCGAGTTTCCAGCTGAAGAAGTCATTAACATTGGCACTCATTATATTTGATACAAACCTGAATGTCTGCACAAACTGCGAGTCTTTTATTAAATGCTTATAAGAGCAATTTTGTATTCAGTATTGTGACGTCAGACACTTAAGCGCAATCGATGACATGACAGCTACATTATCCAATTAAACGCTTATTCATAGGTCATGATGAACATTCATGTACGGTTTTCGATAAGACGCATACGCATATCAATTTTAGAAATATATGTCTAGTCTATTACGTATATTATTTAACCAAAAGCTGAATCTTTTTTGATAACTAGTTACTAGTAACTAGTCACCCCTAATTTCCCTTCATCATTTTTCACACAAGATTATCTTTTTGGTTTAACTCAGGGCGGTACTCACCAAGCTTGGCGCTCGTGTGCGCGTTGGTCTCGGGCACGTACTTGTGCACGGAGCGGTCGAAGATGCTGACGAAGTACAGCGCCTGCTCCTCGTGATCCCAGTGCGGGCCCTCGCCCAGCCACACTGGCTCCGTCACCTGCTCGATCTTGGGCGCCATCTACAATGATAAGTAGGTAAGAATTTGATAGGCTCGTTTGTGAGTACTCAGATATCATGGCCACTAAACCAAGGGTCGGGTTCGAATCCCGCTTGGGGCAAATGTTTCGTGTGATGAACATGGGCGTTTGTACTCCAATCATGGTTATTTATAATATGTATTTAAGTATTTATCCGTTACCTAGTATCCGTAGAACAAGCATATATGCTTAGTTTAGAACAAGGGAATTGGTGTTATTGTAAAGATTTATTTAATTAGGTAATTATTCATTTGTTCAGATGAGCACACCTAACTTAGCACATACAATGGCGTATGCTTGTAAAGTGTATGACTTGAGTAAATGTTAACGTTGAGTAAATTAATAAATGTCCATGTCCATCACACAAACGTCTTTCTCTATCAGGATTCGAACCGACGGCCTTTGGCTTTAAGGTAAGTTCTTAAACGGCTCGTCTTAAGGTGTCTGTAATCTATTTTAAAACCTACTAGATGTTTTCACTTTGTATTAGTAAGTAATATGTATTAGGCAGAATTAACCTAAAACAGGGATTGCAATACATATTTTTAAATACTTCTGTCTACTTTGAGCTTTTTTTCATTCCCGCTTATACCTACGATATAATATTGCGAAATGTTTCTGCATTAAATGTACTAGCTACGGTGTAGGTGGAATGATTCATGCAAATTTTAACTTAAGAGCTTCATACATACATAACATTACGCCCATAATCCCCGAAGGGGTAGGCAGAGTCAACGGGGCAGAAGGCCCCTTTAACCACATTCAGCCAAAAACAAAATTGGGCTGGGTTAGATGGAAAATTGTGAAAAGGTAGTGACAAGTGGCTAGCTCGTCGCCTACACAATCACATACGCAAAACTCCATGTACCATTAGTCGCTTTTTACGACGTGCTAGGCAAGAGACACAGTTGGCACATTATTTTTTAGTCCCAGACCAACATGGGACTAGAGCTACGACACTAATAAAATCTTCCACTCAAAATACGAGACTACAGCTGTCAATGATAAGTGTGTTCATAATGAGTCTAGATCGTCACGTATGGCAACCAGCGCAAACCTTATTCGTCATACGGGTCGGACACAAAAACGGTCGTTAAATTCTGAATACATGGAACTGTGAATAGACCTCGTCGCATAACGTTAGCAATTAGCAGCCTATTCTAATGTTAATATATTATATATATAAATATGAATGAGAGACAGACGAGACTTCTGCACAATTTAATGTGCTTATTATAATTTTTTCATGGTTTGCTGAATTTTATTAATTAACAACTGTACCTGCTAATTCATTGTTCTGCTTGGTATAAATTGCACGTTTTATAACAGAAAAATTAATTACTCTAAATTAAACTTCATAAGAGAAATAATACGTATACTAAATTATAACTTTCTAGTCTTCAAGCTAGCAGTCAGATAAACAAACTTATGTAGCGAAACCTTTTAGGTTAAATACTATTTAGGTGTGTATATAAAAACAATTATTGAGTTTTTTAAATTAATATTAGCCTATTATTAAAAAGAACTTGCAAAACTTCTATGCAAATTCGTAACAATATAATCACTAAAAACAACTGTAGCACGACGATTTACCAACATTACCACTTACCGCTCTGCGCCAAATCAGATGTACTTTGTTCCGTATAAATCAAATTTCTTATGTTTTTTACGCGAGAATTATTTATGAGAACACTCAGTCATAACACCCAGTTTCAACTTTTTCAGCTCTGTGCTACCTTGACTGACTGCGTACAGCTGCCGCTAAACTGTGAGTCGAGTATGGAGACGCCAGGAAACCTTATTTCAGCACTCGCCGGCTCAATTAGATGATTAGCCACACAGTCTCGAGGGGGTTAGTCACGACGAGGAAATCCCCCTCTACAATTCTTTCGCATCCTACGTAAGTACTTCCTTATTGAACGATTTTTATCCCGGAAAAAAATCTTTGAGGACGAGAAACGTACCATAGTCTCGTGACAAATCTAATTCCAAACGGGAGGAGGCTAGTTAACAATATTTCAGATTTTTTCAAAATAAGGCAGTCATCCGATTTGTTTAACCAACTATGATTCTGCCTACCCCTTCGGGGATTATGGGCGTGATGTTATGTATGTATGATTCTAGCCAAGCAAGGCGTAAAAGGCAACTTCAATCAGTGTATTCGGTTTTTAAAACAAGGTCCTCATTACAAACGTTCATCTAGTCCAACTCAATGTTATTTTTGGCTTAAAGTAGTTGAACGAGCTTGAACTCTGCCTATTCCATAGTGAATTACAGGCGTGATTGTGTGGCATGGTATAAATAAGTCGGCAAAAACTATAAGCAAATACCTATCGAGTTTAAAAAGATTTTCTTCCGAAACCGATAGCTTTAGATTCAGTTTTTATATGTAAACTAGCGACCAGCCCCGGCTTCGCACTGTGAGCACAAAATGAAACTACATACAAAACTCATAAATCACCTTATCTATTGGTGAAAACAGCATCAACATCCCTAGCGTAGTTCAAAAGATCTAAGCGAACAGACAGAAGCGGCAACTTTGTTTCATCTATACTAATAATATAAAGAGTAGGTATTTATATTATTGTATTTTGTGTGTGTGTATGTTTGTAATGAATAAACTCAAAAACTACTGTGCCCATTTAAAAAATTCTTTCACTGTTGGAAAGGTACATTATCCGGAAGTAACATAGGCTATATTTTATCCCCATATTCCCACGGGAACGGGACTACGCGGGTGAAACCGCGGAGCGTTGCCTAGTATTATGTAAAGAAAAAGGGCCGTAATTCTATAACTGCAATATTTAGGTACATTATATTTCATTCTATTATATATTTAGGTATATTCTATTCAAGTTCTCGTCTATCTACTGAGCAAAATACAACAGGGCGAATTATTTAGATACCTACTCATATTACTGTTTCATAATCTTCTAACTAATCCAGCTCAACTTTATTTTTCGTCAGAATGCAGTTTTAGGACTTCCCTTCGGAGTTTGCGTGCGCTATGATCTGTATATGTCATTCTGTTAATTGTTCATTTATTACTCATTACGCGTCGTTGTCATAAATGCTATGTTTTAACCATCGCATCAGCTTATCTTATATTATCTTCAAGAGCCAACAATCCTTCTATTGCGGGTGTTTTGTTATAATAATATGTTAACGTGAATTATGCTTCAGTGTATTTACTTGTTTAATCTAAGTGGTATATTACCATCAAATGTAAATGAATAGTTCCAGCAACTCCCATGTTGGTCTGGGACTTGAAAGAATGTGTCAAAGTGTGTCTTGCCTAGCATGTCGTAAAAGGCGACTAATGGTATATCGGGTTTTGGGTATGTGATTGTGTAGGCAACGAGCTAGCTACTTGTCACTACTTTTTCACAATTTTCCATCTAACTCAGTCCAGTTTTATTTTCGGCTGAATGTGGTTAAAGGGGCCTGCTGCCCCTTTGACTCTGCCTACCCCTTCGGGGATTATGGGCGTGATATTGTGTTATCTAGTTACAGCATAGTGTTGTTCCTGTCTGTCTGTTGTATTTCTTTTTCACGCCTTAACTACTTGTCAGACTGTTATAAAATTTGGTACACCAGGAGTTAAAACCCTAAGAAACCTTTTATTCCAGAAAAAAAGTTTTTTATTCAGATCCTCTGAATAAGTTAGTAACAAAGGAAATAACACGTAGACGGTGCCGTAAGCAGAAGCTAGTATGTACAATCTCGAATCAATCTCGAATCGATCTCGAATCAATCTCGAATCAATCTCGAATCAATCTCGAATCAATCTCGAATCAATCTCGAATCTATGTAGGTAATTGATTGGGGAGTTTAATTAGTTTTACCCATTGAGACGTATTTTAATTATCAAACTCCATTTAAGTCACAAATGTCTCATTAGATTGTAAAAGGCAATCGTGAAGTCTTAAGTAACTGCTTACAAATATTTTTATACATACCGCCATACTAACACGCCTGCAATTCCCGAAGTAAGGCAAATTTTGAGGAGCTATTAACTCCTATAACTATATTCAGCCAAAAATTTAATTGGGATGAGTTAGACAGCAAGTTGTAATAAAGTATTGACAAGTGCCTAGCTCGTCGCCTACTTAATCACAAACCTTACTCCCGATACACCATTAGTCGCCTTTATCGATAAGGAACACAGTTGTCACATTCTTTTGACCAACATGGGACAACGGGCCAAAATCAATCCTCAATCCTGCCAAATATTTAGTTCTCAGCTAACCGATGCAATACTTACTTGGAACACAATCCGCGCACTAACTTTACCGTTAATGACAGTCACCGGCAGGCGTCGAGTTATATATTACATCAGTATATCTAATCAGATCCAATAGCATATCTACAGCCGTTGCGTAACTGTTCTATACATCTCTATGTCATTATCAAGCTTATCACGACCGAAATTCGCGATGTTTATGTACTTAAGTCGAGTATTTGTTACCTTTGATGATTGTATAAATAGGTTGGAATGATAAACGAAGATTGTGATAGATGATTAATAGATTATATCCGCGGTTTAAATAAATTGAATGTAGATGGCCCACAGGCAGTGGCGGATTTACACTAAGGCCCAGTAGGCCCGGGCCTAGGGCGGCCAGATATTAGAGGCGACCAATCGTGATAAAAATTAAGTGATGACGCTTTAGTACTGAGAATTATGGCCTGGGGCCTGGGGCTGTAAATCCGCCACTGCCCACAGGGCCGTCTTAAACGTATTGGAGGCCCTGGGCACATAACGAAATTGTTATTTGGAACAAGGGGGCCCTCTCGATCGAGGAGCCCTGGGCACGTGCCCCGAGTGCCCAGTAGGGGTCTGATGGCCGATGTTAGTCTGGGACTTAAAATATAAATTGTATTCCTTACCTAGTATACTGTAAAAGGCGACTAATGTTGTCTGGAGTATTGTTTGTTACTGTCTCGTTTGAACATTTTGATCTAAAATTTGTCATCTTCCTAGCGTTATGTCCCGTGCTTAGACGGGGTCCGCTTAGACCATGATCCAGGATTTAGCAAGTTTGGTAATTACATTGAAGCGACTGCCGATCTGACCTTCGTAACCCTAAGATAGGGGAACCAGACAATTTTTGAATCATGGTTACAAATCCAAAGTTGTTTGAATTTGCAGGTTTCATCACGATGTTTTCCTTCACCGTCGAGCTAGTGGTATAAATACGTACATAAACTTGAAAAATCTAGAGGTACGTGCCCGGGTTTGAACCCGCACTCCTCGGTTAAGAGGCGCGTGTCCTTACCATTGAGCTACCACCGCTATCTATTACCACCGCTATTTCTCATTCTTCTCATGGCTGATTCTTTTGTACAGCTAGAAACAGAATATCTGCTGCAGAACTAGACTGTCAAACAAACATAATAACATTGCTCCTAATATTAGTATGATTGTTATATTGATCTAACATCACGTCTTTTCCTGGCGGGGTAAGCAGAGTAAACCAACCGCCATATGACATGGTTCTTACACACCTCACTCTCTTCTTCAACATTCATAATTATTATTCATACATGCTCTGCGTTTATTAAGGCTCCTAACATCACCGTCTGTTAACACACGACCAATTTGATCATGGTAGGTGAGTCGGGGCGTACCGCGGCTCCTACATCGCCTACATCCTTACACTTTCGCATTGTACATCTACTTAGTCAATCTTTCCTCTTCCATTCTCTCCACCGGAGCATACCTCTTTATGTGATGATGCAACCATACATTCTTTAGTGCATTAAAAATGTAGTATAGGTACAGATGTCTCTTGCAAATATCTTTGCAATAGTATTTTCAAGATATCAATGAACCAAAGAAGCTTCTTAAATTCTGATAACAAGATGTGTGTTCAAGAAGCATGATAAAAGTGTCAATGGGCAAAGGTTTTGAACAGTCATTCAAAGATTAATCCTACTTAGATTATGAAGTAATCCACGCTCTCGACTTTGTCTATGCAGGCAGTACATAACACAGAGTTTTATCAGGGCCGGACCGTGAGTTTAGGGGGCCCTGGGCTAATACCACTTAGGGGCCCACCTAATTACTTCAAGTATAAGACGTAGACTTGAATTAAATTAATTGAATAGGTTTGATTAATATATATTGATTAATTAATATAATAATCGCAGGATTCGTAGGGCTGCAAACCGTACAATCTGTTTAATTTAATAAAATTATGTTTTTTTTCGCATTATCGTCTATTTTTGACTTTGACTTGACTTAGCTGGGGGCCCCTTTTATCCACGGGGCCCTGGGCTGAAGCCCAAAAAGCCATATGGTAGATCCGGACCTGAGTTTTATGATATTTACTAGCTGTCCCGGCGCACTTCGTAACGCATCGTTTTCGGGTTTTCATTTTTTATTATTTTCTTCGCAATGATTCCATATTTTCTTACTGTACAAACCTTCCCTGGAAGATTACAAATATTTTTAAACTAAAATCAGCCAAATCGGTCCAGCCGTTCTCCAGTTTTAGCGAGACTGACGAATAGCAATTCATTTTTATATATAAAAAAGAAGAAGAAGATTAAATGCTAAATGGCAAACACACAAGACTAAATTTTAGACAAACGAACGACTTTGACCTGCTTGCATACCCATTCACCATCCCAAGGAACATAAGTGCCTTAAGGATTAGCATTGCTGACAACGGGAGACCTAAAGTGTTTGTCGTGCAAGCCAGCCGTGTGTTTGTACTACCGACAAAAGAAAAAAACTTATTTACAATAGTATGTTGGAAAGAGCGAGACATCCCCAACACAAGTATTTATTACTTCCTGGGGCGTCTCTAAACTTGTAATTAAAAATTTTAGAAATAAAGATATTTTTATTAATTTTTTTATATTTTTATTTTTATCTTGCTTATATTACTAGTTCATATGACTGTTCTGCCACCGAAAATTCTCGTCCCCGCAGACCAATTTGCCAGAATAGCGATATTTCAGATACGAATCCGAATACGATTAGATGATCCGCTTAGATAGGAGATACGACTTACGTTGGTGTTGGCAGCGGGAGATAGCGCTTATCGGCGCACGGCGCGGCTACCGCGCCTGCGCGCGCGCACTCGGCGTGCGTATGCGCAGCACTTCTATGCCTTTCCCGTACACGCACACAGAGATGGCGTCCCTGGAAAATTATTGAATTAGAAAATGGAACCGGAACTTCTCGAAAGAGGATCAAAAAAGAACAAGAGTGTCGTATCACTCTGTCTCATGTTGGTTTAGGACTCTTACATCCTAGCCGTATCGTGTAGACGTAATGTATGATATAAAAGCCGACTTATGGTATATTGGGTGTTGGGTATGTGCTTGTGTAGGCGACGAGTTAGCTTACAAAATTTTACATCTAACCCAGCCCAATTTTATTTAGACTGAATGTGGTTCAAGGACCTTGTCACTAAAGTTGGATTATCAGGGCCTTGTAATCAATCCTCTTCAGGCCAGGATGCTTAATCAAAGATGGTAAGAGTCCTCAAGATTACTCTAGCAGCTTGCGGGATTTCCGGTTACCATACGATTGTAATAAAACAAGGCACAAATTCCACAATGTAACTTACCTAGAATGCGACAGAACTTCCATGCCTTGTATGTCAGCAATATCGCTGTACATTTGAGACACGAAGTCGCATTTTATACCATCTTCCTCTACCCTCCACGTTGCCAGAGTGACTCTTTGGTCTATCGATGTGGTCAGCAACAAATCATCCACAAGCTTAGCCCCTGTGATTTGCGAACAGTGGAATTTGTCAGTAGACCACTTGTGCATTACGCGAGTAGTAGATATGTCCATATCTTGAACTTCAAATACGTTCAAATGGATAGCATTGTCGTCACCGGCGGTGACAATCACTAATCTATCATCAGCTATGATCTGTGCGTCAAGGCTGTTTATACCACACTTATTGGTTCTAGTAGTGAAAAAGGGACAACAGTTGTCCCATGTAGCATTTGTGACGTCCCATAAAGAAACTTGACCTCTAGTAGTGCATGTAATAAGGATGTCTTTACCCAAAAACTTCACACAAGTCGTTTTTAATATGCACGTCTTATGATGCCATAACTCGGCAACCATATCCAATGCTGTATTGCCTTCACAATCGAAGGCAAACACTCGAAGGCAAGAGTCTGAACATCCAGCGAATACAAAGAATTTGTTAACGTCAATTTTAATCAAATCTAAATCCATGATCCTCGTCTCCGGATCAAAATCTATAGTGCTGTCTTTCCACGTCTGATTATTCTTCCTCTGCTTATCGGTTCCCTTTATCAAGTAGCTCACCAGCTCTTGTGAAGTCAATTTTGCTTGTTCATCTTTGCTAACATCTATTAGTTTGATGCAAATCTGCGCTCGGCCCCCGCCAGACGCGACGATAATCTTATCGTCATGTTCAAATGTCTTCAAACTCCTTACATTAGATAAATGTTTGAAAACAACTTCGTCGCGAAATACTTGTTCCGAGTTCAATGATGATATTCTTAGCGTCGTATCCTCACCCCCCGTGATAAAATATACAACAGACTGATTAATATCGCTTTTAAAATATCTCAAGCAATTTATTTCCTTCGAATGTGTACTGTTTATAACATTTCTGGAAACTACTTTGCTCATTTGAAAAGTATGCGTGAATATTTTATTGCTCTTTACATACGCAAGCCTAATAACTTCATCATACTTGTCCCCAACTTTGTCAATGTACCGTAAAACATCCCAAGTTCTGTGCCCCCCTCCGCAAGGCACCTCCAAAAGTTTCAAGTTAGACTTAACATTGTATATCACGAAAATTCTTTCTTTGAATCCACATATCACATTCTGTTCCCTGTCAATAAACTTCTCTGCCCACTGAAACTCTAAATCTTTGCTGCTCAAGTATTGCGCGAGACAGCTTTCGTTGTCATTAAGATAAAAATATTTGATAGTGCCATCTCTGCCAGTCGTGATAAGACTATTTTGTTTTATCATTATTGACGTAGGTCCGTATCGGCCGTGGACTTTGGTGAACGTTTTGATTGGATTCTTATTTCCTTTAGCGAAAACATGGACGTTGCCGCATCTGTCTCCGACTATTAAGATTTCATCATTAGGATGCAACGCTGCAGCCGTGAGCCATCGTTCTTTGCAAGGGGGCAAAACGAAATCAGCATAAACATCCACTTCGGATTTATTTGAACAAACTAATGTAATAATTCCATTCGCAGAACAGAAAATTAGATGTCTATTCCCAACCCACTGCATAGAAAATACTGTTCCAAAATTGAGATTTGTGCTTATAATCTTTCTGATACATTCATCTTTACAACTTTCAATGAAAACATCTAACTTTCCAGACATATTGGCGACGGCTATTAACTGCTTGCAGCTGGACACACTCAGGAATCTGTTGCTCGATCCATGATTCAATATGTGTGTGGTTGTCGTTTTACTTTCAATATTAACGTAATGTATCACATCTTCGCTCTCATCTAGAACAACAAGATTCCTTCTAGCAGTAAAAACCACTTTCTTTGGTACAGGAGCTGATACAGTTTCTAATTTTAATGAGTCTTGGTGGCCATACTCTGTAGCCATTATCAAAGGATGTAGGATGACAGCACCATCCCCACCACCAGTTACAACATCTCCATTATCTGCATCGACAGACCAAATAGCACTGTTCTGATGAGTCAAACTCTTTCTCAAAAGCTTCCCATTGTAATCCCAAAAGCAAATAGCCGAATCTTCCCCGACAGATATAATAACATCATCTGTGATACAACTCCTCATGACCCTAGCGGCATGTCCATACACTTCGTGTCTACAAACAATGTTTATGTTTCGCCAATAGACATTTGTGTGGCAATCAAGAGTCAAACTTGGATCTGTGGGTGTTATCCCCCATATTCTTACTGACCGGTCGTCAGATGTTGATATGATGACGTCTTTTTCCGGATAGCATGATACCGAGAATATGACGCCCTGAAAAACAAGAATAGCTTTACTGTAAAAAGCCTAACAAACATAGTATTATGGTTATAATTAGGAATTTCAATCCAGCTTTGCCCAGCACAATTTAAGCTGTACTGGGCAAAGCTGGTCCACCGTAATGTGCTGGAAGTAGCAAAAAATGCCACTAGGATTGCAATTCTTATACAATGTGTTACAAAATACCCCATAAAAAATATAATTAATTATCAAAGCCAAAAATGTTGTCAACCCTAGTAAGCTGTCATGTCAAGGCCTAAGTACCTATTTTACCTAATAATTGTCTACTTTAATAGTTTTTCTATTTTCATTCATTAATGTTTGCTACCTCAATACAAAAATGTCATTATACTCAAGTACTGGCTTCAAAAAATAGTAACGCCACTGAATATCTTCTAGGTATCTTGTAAAGTCAATTGCCAAACGCGATGATGCATTTCAATGCAGTTAATTTAATGATTCATGATAACAAACTACACAATGTAAACCATGTATTGCTAATATATGCATATCATTCATGATTCATACTACATTCAAGTTTATTGTTTGAATTAGGAGCTGTCACAACCTAGTGATTAAGTTACAGTGAGATTACAGGCTGAGTATCAATTATCTGGAGTTATAGATGTCAATGATCCCCAAAAATACATCATCACATTCAGGTACCAAGCTAACTATTTGTCACAATTTTTCACGATTTTCTTGAATCAAGCTGAATGGGGTTAAGAGATGCAGGCATATTGGTATGTTTAAGTGAGTGTTAAGCACATTAGTATTGTGATACATTTTAGAACAAGTATCTGGGCAGAAAGGGACCAAAAACAAAATGGATAGACAATATCCGCCTCACATTGGGACCATACTGGACTAGAGTAGCGGAGGATAGAGCTCAGTGGAGAGAGCTGGAGGAGGCCTATGCCAAGAGGCACACCAAATTGAGAGACATAATATAACAATATAACATGTATTACCAAAATTATAAATAATTCGTAATAATTCCATTTAACCCAGCCAATTGTCCCATGTTAGTCTGGGACTTAAAAAGAATGTGCCAACTGTGTTTCTTGCCTAGCATGTCGTAAAAGTTTTTGTCACTACTTTTTCACAAAAGTGATGCTATATTTGTTTGTTTATTGTTATCTGGGCATATAAACTGCTATTGTGCATCTTATAATGTATTGTGATATAAATGTGCTATTCTCCATATTTCAACTTTCCTTTAACTTTAAAATAAATATCACAATAGATACCCTATGTCCCTTCAAATGATGGACAGGCTTGTCATCTTCAGAAGTATGGATGATGATCTCTGAGAACACTGTCCCCGCGAACACCAGCAGCCCATCGGTGAGTGGCAACAACAGGCCGCTGTACAGTATCGAGTTGTTTGAGCTGTAGTGCTGGACGGTAAGAGTTTGGGTGCAGATGTCCCACACCTAGAAACAATGGGGTAAAGATAGTAGGGCTTATTGTAAATCTATTCTTAAATTCATAAAAACCCACCAAGAATTGACTAAAGATTAAACTGGCATGGTATGATATAATTGTTTGATTCAAAGTCCTCAAACAATTGTTGCTCTTATTTAATTGTATTTAACCTCCAATTATATATTAATCTAAGTTTAAAATTTCCTCAACATTTTCCAATTTTAATATACCTGAGTTATAATTTCAATGTTGCACCATACATTATAAATACTTTTAAAAATCAATTTACATCTGATTGAAGAAATTGCAAATGTTAAAATAAACACCAACGTTAAATAATAAATAAAATAATACCTGTACACTATTATGGGCTGTCAGTAAGGCCACAGAGTTTGTATTCAACCATGTGGCGGAATGTAACCAATCTTCGCATACCACTGGTTTGAACAGCTGAGATAACTTAATGCTACCATTGCTCCCGTCTCCAGAACATTCCAGTGACACTACGGTATATTGTTTACCACCGTACACAAAAATAAGATTGTTTCCTTTTAAAGGCAGAATTCCATATATTTTTTGTCCCCTTAAACAGCATATTCTATCTAAAAACTCTAACGAGTCTTTTCTATATACACTTAATGAGCTACCGATACCTGAAAAGTAATATTTTTCTGATTACTTTGCTTAATTTTTAGATTTTAGTGAGGATCAGAGGTTAGAAAGTTATATACCTGTTAATATAAAATGTAGATGCAACTTAACAGCTGTGACGTCTGTATGAATAAATAAAGACATGTTATTGTTATTCCAACAAAATAATTGTCATTTTTATTTAAGAATAACAACTTTGAAACATTTTTAGCACGTTTACGTGAGCATCGTCGTCTGAAATTTCAGTTTGATAGTCTACGTCAGATTGACATTGACAGTAACAGACATATGTATTTTTAAAGAAAGAAAGAAAGTAAGAATCAATTTTTATTTGGTATTTAAATTTAGTTTTGTGTTGGTCTGGGACTTTAGAAGAATGTGCCAACTATATTTCCTGCCTAGCATGTCGTAAAAGGCGACTAATGGTATATCGGGTTTTGGGCATGTGATTGTGTAGGCTACAAGCTAGCCACTTGTCACTAGTTTTTTACAATTTTCTATCTAGCCCAGCCCAGTTTCATTTTTGGCAGAATGTAGTTAAAGGGGCCTGCTGTCCCTTTGACTCTGCCTACCCCTTCGGGGATTACGGGCGTGATGTTGTTATGTTAAATTTAGTTACGTATGTAATTTTTACCGCGGCTTCGCTCGCGCGTTGATGCAGTTTTTATCTTTCTTTAAATGTAGGTACTTTTTTTTTGGATGAAAGGTATTCCAACCCTTTTATACCTCTACGATTTTAACATACAAACGTGTATACACAATTTTATATATAAGTGTTACACATAGGTACTTAAGTTACATCTAAAAAGTATTTCACTTTCCTTTAAATTAGAAGAATAGTTTATTTATTAAAAAAATATCATTGATTAATTTAAAAGATGGTTCCAAATATATCCAAGTAAGTTAATAAAATTGATACACAGGTAACCATTTATTTACAAATTATAACAATTATCTAAATGTGCAATACATCTCAATCGCTTTTGAATTGATCCATTGGGTAGTGTTCGTGGTATTTCTTCAGGTGATCGCCCATTTGCTCCATTTGTTTACTGAAAAAAAAAAACAATGTTAAAACAAATCATATTAAAAGTAAACGTATGTAGTACCTAATTATATTAATACCACTAGATTTTCATTGTATTTAAATTGTGTGTTTGCTTTAATTAAGTACCTTGTCCCTCAAAAAAGTTTATTAAGTACTTATGCATTTTGTTTTATTTTACCTACATATTTAATAACGTATTTCGTAGGTAGGTACCTACATATTACCAATAGTTATGTTATTTATTTTAACATCAAAAGCAGATTAGCTTAAAGTCAAAATTAGACTCTACTTTTCTTGAATAAGGATTGGTTAAATCTATGAATAAGGATTGGTTATTTATATGATGATCATTTTATCATCCCTTTTAGTCTAAAAAAAAATATAGATCCAATAAAGCGTATGGTTTTCTAAATAACAGAACGAAACTTACGCGGGCGGAGCTGCGGGCCAAAACTTAGTAACTCAGCTGACCTGGCCAGCTTTTCTACCCCGGCGCATCGGCTACGCAGAATATATACCTACTGGGCACACGTGCCCAGGGCACGAGAAGGGTGGTCTGGGACTAGGCCAGATAGATCACCGATATATATAATCGAAAAACGTATCTATGAATTTCATAATATGCCCATAATCTCAGACGACCTAGGAAGTATACTGACTGTATCCTGGGCGGCATCTCGCAGTACACGTCCTCGAGCATCTCGCGCCAGTGCGGCTTCTTCTTCTTCTCCGCCTCCTGCATGGTCCTCACCACCAGGTCACGGCATTCCTTCTGGTAACTTGCGTCCGAATCATCGTCCCAGTAACCTTTATAAAAAATGTGTGAAAGCGTCAAAAAAGGTTTGTAAACTTGATATTACTGCTTAATAAACCTTCAATATTCTTAGAACGTCGAGTTAGGAACGTCTGTCGGCTATTATAGGCAATGTTTGAGAAACTTAATAAAAAAAAACAGAAACACACAAATGCCCATTATATTCAAATGTGCGTTCGAGGATTACCTAAACCCACAAATTGTTACTGGAAATTTTAAATTACCGTAATGGAAATGGAAATCTGGGAATAGAAGCAGTTTTAAATACGTTTTTTACTTATTTCTGAATCTAAGAGTACCTTTTTGTTCTAAGTATAATTTAAATTTCTGCAAGGGACTCTCGTCTTTAGTCCATTTTTGTATTTCTTCAACAGATCTGTATGCTGTGCTGTCGTCAGAAGTGGAGTGGTGTCCGACTCTGCAATGCAAAACATCCATAAATCAGACAGTCAGATTGAAATAATTTTAAAGGTATTATTGATCCCTTTGAAAGAGGATGGGACTATATTGGTACACTGCAAATTTCAATTCAGCGATAAAGATAATGTATTTAAACTACTGCTGAGCGTAGCGGATCTGAATCTACTAAACTCGGGAGAATAGGCGATACGACAAGTGGCGTAGCTAGCATAGGTGACACACGGGGCAGCGATTGTACTGTTACTTTCAAATGGGGTACACCCGAAGCCACTGCGCCCCTGACATTAATGTCAGGGGCGCCATATTGCCTTTGACCCTGCCCCACGCACCTGTACGACATGGCCTCAATAAGCACCGGCTTGTTCTCGTCGACGGCAAGGCTGCGCGCGCGCTCCATTGCGCGGTACACGGCCAGCGCGTCGGTACCGTCCACGCGGATCGTGTTCAGACCCAGCGCTGGGCCGCGGGCCGCGATACCGTCTCCCCGGTACTGCTCCCGGGAGGGAGTCGAGATCGCGTAGCCGTTGTTTCTGCTGAATAGGGTTGAGCGTCAGGTACAGTTCTGAAATTGCTTATTAATTACAAGTTACTGCACAAAAGTGGTGCCAGCTCAACTGGTGAAGGACGTACCTTAATAGTGGAAGGAGGAGCAGTGGCAGACTAAGACTGTCAGAGGCCCGGGGCGGTACAGCTGAATGAAGCTTCTAACTAACTAAACTACACGTCACTTCCCTTGCGGGGTAGGCAGAGAGAACCGAACGCAATATGGCACGATCCTTACACACCTCACTTGCTTCTTCAACATTCATGATCCTTTTCATACAAGCTCTACGGTTTTTATGGCTCCTAACATCACCTTCTGTTAATACACGACCAATCTGGTCATGGTAGGTGAGCCTGGGCCTACCGCGGCTCCTACATCCTTCCACTTTTGCATTGTATATCTGCTTAGTCAATCTTTCGTCATCCATTCTTTCTACATGTCCGTAATAACCTAATATAATGTTAATAAAGTACCAACCAGAACAGGATGACTGGGCAGTCGAGCGTGGCGGCGAAGTTGAAGGCGGCGTGCGCGTCGCCCTCGGAGGCGGCGCCCTCCCCGAAGTAGCACACCACGCAGCGGTCGTTACCGGGCGTGCGCTTCAGCGCGTACGCCGCGCCCACCGCCTGCGGCATCTGAGTCGCTGCCGACAGATACATTTAATATTACCTTTTTTTGATCACGGGAATGCATTTGGCACTGGCACACCATCCGGGGGAGGACGACGTGGTGCGTCAGACCTCATAGGGCCCACAAAACGAAGGACCTCTCTCCGTTCAAGATGGAGTGGCTGGTGCGTACCCGATCAACTCCGCAGCACCCTTCATCGCCAGAGTAGAGACGTCGTGAGATCCACAATCCTGCCTGCACCACTATTGGATATGACAGGCTGGTTGGTCGAGTGGTAACACATCCTGGCTACGAAACCAAAGATCGCGGATTCGAATTCCGCTATTGTTCCGCTAATGTTTTGCGTGATGGACATGTCTTACCTATGTCATATATTTATGCTTGTCTACTCGTTACCTAGCATTGGTAGCACAAACATATTTGGAGCTAGACAATAGGTGTGTCAGTCTGGTAATACTCCAGACTTATACACCAATCTCTATCTTTATTCATTTAATAATTTAATTTGCGGTAAAAAGACTGGAGGTACTTACTTAAAGATTCATATCTCTTACCCGAGGCAGCTGGTTTTGTATCGGGGCTTTACCTCCGGATTTTTTTAATTTTATATGGTTCCCTGTCTAAAAGGTCAGATCGTCAGTCGCCTCAATGTAAAACCAAGCTTGCTAAATTCCGAACCATGGCCTAGAGAGTGTAAACCCTGAATTAGCATGGCCACAGGATCACATGACGCTATGAAGATTTAATCTGTGGTACTAGAAGCTTTTGGGACCTATTGTACTGACCTAAAGGACTGGAAATAGTGACGATATTATGCGCCTTGCTGCCATAGTGGACGGGCATCTGTCGGCCCAGGCCGGGGTCCTCGTGGTTGCCGTAGCACTGGTTGACGATGTCGGACACGGTGAGTCCACGGTACAGCAGCACGCCGACCTCGCGGTACTGTGCGAAGACCAGGTCGCGCGGAGCCAGCGCCGCCGCACTGCCCACGTGGATGCCCTCCTCGCCGTAGTTCGTCATGTAGAACGAAATGCGGCCCTGTCTGGAATGATAATAGGCTTCTAAATTTTGGAACCATGTCCCCGTGCATGCGAAGGCTCTGATGTTGGTGGTACCTATATAAATTAAATTTGATGATGGGGATGTGAGGGGGTATTATTAATTTTTATTGTACAAATGTTACTAGGTACTTAGGTAGGTGGGTAAGTTAGTATTTAGTTTTTACTAAGCTAAAATAAATGAGTATTAACAATATCTATTGTTAATACTTATTAATGGTAAGTATATGTTTATTTTTAATATACGAATAAAAGTGTTTAATTTTTCTTCAGCCGAAACCATGTTAATATTCAAAGGCATGGGCGTAGCATGATGTACCTACCTAGGTACTGTATGGTTTAAAATTCCACTTAAGTAGGTATATCACATTCATGAATGCAAATTAACATCGAGTTAGAGTTTTCAAGCTACAGTCCTTACCTTTGGGATTCATACAAGATCTTGTCCATCTGAGTGAGCTGCACCATGGTCTTGTACATGGCAAGGAGGGTCTCCCGATCAAGAGCCGGCTCCTCCCGGGGGTCGATAACCGCGCCGCTGTTGTCCAGCACGCGGTAGATCGGGATGGGGTCGTAACTGTTCTCGTTCAGGAACCTCATCTCGCTGACGTAGGGCGCACGCGCACCCGGGAACTCCGCCACCTTGCCATTCGGGACTGTCTCTGGTCTGGTGTGGGTCGAAAGAAGCTGAAGATTATAAAAAAGAGAGCTTGAGCCAAGGGGAAATTTATTGCTAAATTCTCTAACCTTGTTTAAAAATTTCAGGAAGTAGGTATGTTTGTCTACAACGTGGTATTGGGGATAGGAGTTAGCGTCGATAATTAGTTTTGTACATTTCGAAAGCCTGTGGGTATTTACGATCTCGGCAACTCCTTAAAAAGTTTCTGACATTCTTTCTTGGCATGTCTGTTAGAGCTCGTTCCATAGACACAGGGTTTTAAATAAATATCAGCGAATATTATTAGAAAGAAAGAAAGAAAAATGTTTATTAGGTAAATTATACACACGTAACAAATACAAAATGTTAAAAATATTAATAAAAACAAACAACATAACATCACGCCTATATCCCCGAAGGGGTAGGCAGAGTCAAAGAGGCAGCAGGCCCAAGTTTTGTTTTTGGCTGAATGTGGTTAAAGACCATATTCAGCCAAAAACAAAACTGGGCTGGGCCATATGGAAAATTGTGAAAAGTAGTGACAAGTGTCTAGCTTGTCGCTATGGGACAAAAAATATTTATCAATTTTGAAATTTCATACACTATACGATTCAATATTGAAAAGTTAAATCATAGATTTCTGCGCGTTGAGAGGTAGTCGAATCAACTTCTTATAGCTTGGAATGAATTAGTAATGCATCCAAAATAACCATAAATATGTATAAAATTTATTACTGGAGAAGTACTTGACCGAAGCGTCGTTTCAAGTTATTCATACTGTCGAACAGTTGTTTTTTACGATAGCGAGAGGCATATAATGACGTGTGTAAATATATCATGATAACACTGATTTCGACGACAACACAAGTTTTAATTATCAATTCAGATTGCTTTCTATCCTACAGTATAAATAAATAATAGGATGTTAGAAAAGTTAAGTTTCTCTACTAAAATATTATATTTTGGCGTTATTTAGTTGGTGAAAATATCTGAAAATAAAACATACCCTAGCTGCTTGCCGCAAGCCGTTGAGCCGGAGAACACTAGCTCCACATTTGAGCGCCATTTTGCCACTGACGCAGGCGCAAGTATTCGAACCGCTTCGTATTTAGTAAATGTTCATTAACAAGTATGATAAGCTGCCGCTAGGTCACCCGTTGTTATCAACCGAGCCCCTCTGTTTATTCAATGGTAACGTCATTCTAACAATTTTGAGGATAGAATATTATTTCAATTTATTGATTAAGACATAATCATTAATGTTAATATTGTTGGAATGGGCAGATTCCCTTATATACGGTAGCCATCATTTATACTCATTGGTGAGTTTTTTTCTTTCTGAATGGGTAAAATACGGTCGATTAATTCTGTCAATCATCAAAGCATCTAGGTATCTTGTTTTGACAGTCCACTTGATCCAGCGGTAAGACATCCTGGCCACTAAACCAAAGGTTGCGAGTTCACATCCCGCTAGGGACAAATGTTCGTGTGATACCTAAATATTGTCATTTCATCACATTTGTGTACCGTTCTTACCTATTTTCTTATCCGCGTTACCTATAGCACAACAAGCATAATCCTATAATGTTATATAAAAACCAAGTATGGTAGATAGATAGATATTTTGAGCAGCATAGACCGAGTTATTTAAATATATTCAAATAATTACGTAGAATGGCTCAATTTTTACATACTTTGGGACTCTTTCAAAGTCAAGTAAGTAATTATATAAGTACTATGGTTTAAAGAAACGTCAATTAAATATCCGACTACATCACATACATTGATCTGACTCCGAGGTAAGTAGCTTAAGCACTCGTGTTACGGATGTCAGAATCAACAGTGGTATTATAAATATATACTTAAATATTGGATATTAACACCCAGACACAGAACAAACACAAGTATTCATCATACGAATGTTTGTCCTGGGTGGGGATCGAACCCACAACTCTTGGCGCATGGGGCAGGGTCACTACCGAATGCGCCATCGAGACAGTCAAAATTGCGAGAATTCAACAAGAAAGTCAACTAAGAAAGTTAACTAATAATAAAAATCTACTACCACAAAAGATAGAAGTGCATTTAAACTGATCAGGAATGCAGAGACAGATAAACAAAGTCGGTGGCCTAGGCAATGTACTTCACGAGCCTTATAAATTTTCTTGAATTGAATATTTTACTTCATTTTACATTTTTTTTCTCTTTCAGAAAAATATACGGGGTCTCTAGACAGTTGCCTACTCTACCTAAAGACTAATCCGGCTCCAGGGATAGGCAGTTATTCCTGAAATACAAATAAATAAATAAATGTTAGACTATCACATACCTACATTGATCTGACTCCGAGGTTAAGTAGCTTAAGTACTTGTGTTACGGATATCAGAATCAACAGTGGTATTACAAATATTATACTTAAATATTGGATATTAACACCCAGACACAGAACAAACACAAGTATTCACCATACGAATATTTGTGAAGTGAAGTGGTGTGGTACGCATTGTGACTCGTCTTGCTATCATTATTCGCGATTCCAAGATAACAATAAGCCTGTTCAATCAAAGCAAGGTTTACCAAAATAATTAAGTTTCCGATAAGATAATAGTCACTATGAAGATGATAAAAAAATCTGTTGGTGCCATCGTTGGGGGTTGATCAGCTCTAATTAACCTTAGACGGGGTCCTTACGCTCTTTTCCGCCGTCCGGGAATCCTACTATAGCCCTCAGGGTTAGACGGCCAAGAAGGTGTTAGGCGGAGTATCTCGATAATAAATCTTAGTGCTCCTGCATCGCCTTAGACTGGGGGAAACCAGATCTCCTCAAACAACCTCAATGCCATCAGTGTCCGGCTGACCACTCATTCTTCACGCGGTAGGCCCATAGATTTAGAATTTTTTGACTACCTAAATCTATGGGTAGGCCATAGGGTTACTCTCACAAAAGAGTTAACAGAAATGACTGGGAGCACCGGACCATTCCCATCTGATCATGGTTAAATAATGCCTAGCAACCTTTGTCTCCTCCCCCCTTCACTCACAAAGCTGTGTGAAACTCGGTCCAATTACAATGAAACATCAAAATCTTACATCTCACAAAGGGGAGTGAATATGTATTTATTGTAAAAGCACAACATTTAATTAAAAAACATTTTATTTTCTTACTTAAGATATTTTTGAAGGCTGGTAATACATATTTTAAGATAAATATACATTTTTGGTATGACAACATTTTTAGTGCAAATGTCAACGATATTATCCTACTAAATTGAAATGGTCATTTTGTTTACTGCAATGGAAAAATCATAACTTCAGATGTAATCGGCCGTGTTACCGAATTGTCAATTTGGCGTTTACCAGTGGAGGTTAATGACGATTTATTGATATTTTCCTTGTAATTTAGCCCAAATAAAATGCCATACTGGTATTATGATAAAAAGGACTTGCAGAATACGCCCTCCTTCCGCGATGGGATCAATAACGAGACAGAAAACCGTTACCGCAAAGAAGGCGCGAGGTTTATCATTGACACTGGATCGAAGATGGACTTAGGTTATAATACAGTGGCCACTGGTGTTGTTTACTTTCATCGTTTCTACATGTTCCACTCGTTCCGGACATTTCCTAGGTATATAACCGCGTGTTGTTGTTTGTTTTTGGCGGGTAAAGTGGAAGAGACCCCGAAGAAGTGTAAGGATATAATAAAAGTGGCGAAAACTTTGCTGACGGAGGCGAAGTTCGCGTCGTTCGGGGAGGACCCGAAGGAGGAGGTGATGACGCTGGAGCGCATCCTGCTGCAGACGATCAAGTTCGACCTGCAGGTGGAGCACCCGTACGGCTACCTGCTCAAGTACGCCAAGTGTCTGAAGGGCGACAAGGCTAAGCTGCAGAAGATGGTGCAGATGGCTTGGACCTTCGTCAATGACAGGTCAGTGAGCATGATATGACATTTATTTCCATTGACTTTTTATTCACATATTCCAGAGAGATAGTCATTTGTATATGTTTATAGTGTTTATAAGAATCTCATACTTTATAAGAAAAACTGCCTACTTATCCTTTAAATTAATTATTAAATAAAAATATACAAGACCAAAGCATTGTCATATTACTCTATCATCATCTGGACTATGGTGTCAATGCCAGATTTAGAAAGTTGACACACACACACAACATCACGCCCATACTTAATCCCCGAAGGGGTGGGCAGAGTCAAAGGGACAGCAGGTCCCTTTAACAAGTTGACAATAATGACTAATGAAGTGACTGCCATCTGAACATAAAATTGTATTCTGATTACATATTACAAGGCAATGATAAAGAAAGAAGCAAAGTTTCAAATGAATAGTTGTTTCTTTCTTTACTGTTATAATAGGTGTCAATCGCTTTCAGTCACATACTACGATTGCACTGCTTGCGGCACAGTTCATCAGTATTGTAGTTTTGTTGTTTTAAACTCATCAATTTATGCCATGTCAGTTAAGGACCAGGAGGTCCCTGGTTCAAAGCTCGGGTCTGACCAAACAGTTGAGTTTGGTTATTTTTTATGCTGAAATTTCAAGTTCAGAGTCAGGAAGTTAGCGGTATAACCACCACCGTGCCTTGGAAAGCACGTTAAGCCATTGGTCCTGCGCTTGATTTTTCTCCGGTCATGTTGAATTGCCGTCTCACAGGACTATGAGAGCGCACTTGTGTTTGCGCACTATAATATCTCCCGCGTAAATGGCTAATCCTCGTTGAGATTGGCCACTGTGACCGATATCGGTTAGGAGGATATTAATGTTGGTTTAAAATTATTATAAACTTATAATCTTTATATCGATCATGGATGTATAAATTTAAATCCTTTTAAAATATTTATTGTTTCATTAAGTATGCCACATCTAATTGTATTTTGTAATCTGCATGCTACTGTTATCTTTTACTAATAACAACAATAAAATTGCTAATCATCACAAACTTATCTGCTAAATGTTTAAATTCTGATCTTTTACTTATGTCATGCAAAATTATGTACTGCTGTAAATTAATAAAATTGTGCAATAATTAATATTCTGAATTTTTTTGCAGAATGTTTTATAATAGGCAAATTCAAAATAAATCCCTCAAACGCGCACCCTTTGTTTTAAACTATACTCTGTCTACGCCTACGGGCCCAATTTCTTTTTGGGTCTTTGGTCAATTCACCCCGCAAACTGTTTGTACTACAAGACAAATCGCATAAGGAGCCTTTATGAAGTCGTTGATTCGCATCATGGCATGAATCGGGGAAGAACTATTATGTACTACGTCGATTGGTACCACGGTGCGAATCACCCAAGGATTCTTTTTCGTTTCCCTATCAACGAGCGTTTCGTATGGCGCTCGGTTTTCTTTGCCTATTTAGTTTCTTGCTGGTTCTTCTCGGTAGAATCAACGTTCCGAACCTGGCGGTAGAATACTCTTTTTTGTATTATTATTCTATTCATAAGTGCTTTTGTGGAGCCTACATGAATAAAGATATTTCTATTTCCATCTCTGGGGAAATAGAGTGGTCCGATATGAATGTAAATAATAAATGTCCAGTTTATGCACGACGCTGTGCCTGCAATGGGAGCCGGAGGTGATCGCGGTGGCGCTGATGTTCCTGGCGGGTAAGCTGAGCAAGTTCGAGGTTGTGGACTGGAACGGACGCACGCCCAAGCACACCGCCTGGTGGGACATGTTCGTCGAGGACATCACCACCGACCTGCTGGAGGATATCTGTCATCAGGTGATTGACAATTATACTATTTGAGACCTCCGCATGATTCAGAGGTTTGCCTATCGTAGAGTCCTCGTGTGTATGTTTGGTCTAGGTATATCAGATATGCTGCTTAGTTTTAAATTGTGATTAGGTTATGCTAGCAATCCATCCCTTTATCTGTTACATAGTGGGTGGTGGTCTTTCCCTCCCCTTACTATGCCACTGATTACTGATTCATAGCGCATATTTGAAAATTGGATGTTGCTTCTTACATTCCTTAATAGGATATTATTTATGCTAGCTGTGCTACTAAGCAAAGTAAAGACCATATTTAATTGATATTGGGTAAAAGCTGTCTTTACAGGATTTTTCAAAAATCTACAATAGTTTTGCCTTGATTGGGTATAATAAGTATTTTTTGCTCAATTTTTACCCAATGAGGGTTTTTCGAATTAAAACATCCAAAAGATGGCGTAACTGTGACTTGTGGTCTTGTCACCCTCCTCATTGGTTAGTTGTCAGACCAAACTGACATGCTATCAACAAGGAGCCAATAGTGACAGTGATAAGACCACGAGACGCCCTCGCGTCATCTGGCGGTTTTTGTATTTTTTAAAACCCTTATTAACACGTAAAATAAAAATGTCAGGTGCTAGACTTATACTCGCTGCAAGCGCAGCCGGCGGGCAGCGAGTCGCCGCCGCCGGCCGCTCACGCCAAGCCGCCAAAAAACGAGAGGAGACCGCCCTCCGGTACACCGCCCGCTTCCGCGTCGCCTGGCGCGCCGCCCGCCGCTAGGCCGCCGCCCCCGGCGCCGCTCGCGCTCACGCCGCTCAAGAACGGCGACCCCAAGGAGCCCAAGGAGCCGCCGCGCTACCCCTACCCGCCCTACCCCGCGCCGCCGCCGCCGCCCGCGGGGTCAGTCACCACACATTTACCCTATCTATAGGAAAATATATAACATTTAAAATAATATTCTATTTGTCAGGGAGTGATATCCAACCCAGTCCATTGTCCCATTTTAGTCTAGAATTAAAAAAGAATGTGCCAACTGTGGTTCTTGCCTCGCAAGTTGTAAAAAGCGGCTAATGGTATATCGGGTTTTGGGTATGTGATTGTGTAGGCGACTAGCCACTTGTCACTGCTTTTTCACAATTTTCCATCTAATCCAGCCTAGTTATATTCTTGGCTGAATGTGGTTAAAGGGGCCTGCTGCTCTTTGACTCTGCCTACCGCTTCGGGGATTATGGGCGTGATGTTTGTATGTTATCAGGGATAATATAGACAAAATTGGTCGAAAAACATATAACTGTAGTATACGTACATACATAACATCACGCCCATAATCCCCGAAGGGGTAGGTAGATTCCAAAGGGCAGCAGGATCCTTTAACCACATTCAGCCAAGAATATAACTAGGCTGGATTAGATGGAAAATTGTGAAAAATAGTGACGAGTGGCTAGCTTGTCGCCTACACAATCACATACCCAAAACCCGATATACCATTAGCCGCTCCAAAGGGCAGCAGGCTCCTTTAACCACATTTAGCTAAAAATAAAACTGGGCTGGGTTAGATGGAAAATTGTGAAAAAGTAGTAACAAGTGGCTAGTTTTCCGCCTACACAATCACTCTACACGTCTCCTTTTACGACATGCTAGGCAAGAAACATAGTTGTCAGATTCTTTACTTGTAAAGTAAAGAATCGTGTTGGTCTGGGACTTGTAAGTCCCAGACCAACACGGGACTATACTTTATCACTTTCCTAAACATATATTTTGTTCTTGATTGATTCCGCTTGGATCACGATTTTAGATTTGATCATTTGTAACTCGTACTTAGAAGAATGAGTTATCACGTCATTATTTAAATAATATTTGATAAATATGTTGGTATCTTCACAATCCTCGGACCGTCTAATTAGTGATCCAATCAAATATTTAAATTCGAAAAGTCTGAAGGATTTACAATTGATTTTGCTTTAGTAGAGTTAATCAATGTGACAGCGAAAGTGATTAAAGATCATACCCATCTTTACGTTTCTCGCTCCCGTAATCGCCTTTAAGTCTACATCACCAAAGGTATCAAAACCCCCCGTTGACCCCGTGGTCACGCAAACGCAACATGTGTCGAGCGTGTGTCTCAAGCGCCCCCCCGCAGGTACCTGCCGGCGGCGCGGCCCGCGCTGTACGAGGCGCGCTACCCGCACCCGCCGCGCGCGCCGCCGCCGCCGCTGCCGCTGCCGTTGCCGCTGCCGCTGCCGGTGAGTGCCCCGCGCCACTGACGAACTGATGCATACAACGTTATTTTTACTATATACGAACACCAGAACACGGGTCAAAACATTACATTTTAAGAATTGTAATGGTATACAAACCTTTTGTGTTGTCTCGTTATCCTCGCGTGAGTGTGATCACCGTACAGTGCGCATGCCTGCCTCGCTTCAGATGACTTGTACCAAGTGACAAGCGATGCGCCTGCACTTAGTTTTAGTTGGGAGTACTTAATTTATAACACCTTTTAAATATTGCCATCGATTCTTACATTGACTAACGATTCTGTACAGTTTTCAGGTTTCGTATATACTAAAAATGAGATTGTATAGTTATAGCTATTGTTAGAACCTACGCAAATAATTGCCAAAGACCGTGTATGGAGCCATGGGCCCTGGCCCATAATTGCGCATTTCACTCCACCCAGGAAGTAAAGAAGTTATCTGGGACTCTCCCCCATGTCTATAATGGGGGGATTCAGCGGCCTACTCACTAAAACCCAGGCCTTTTTATAAAAAAAAAATTTAAAATAATGATTTTAAATTTTGTCATTACGTTTACCAAAAGAGAACACAATTACAATATATTTTAATTATTGTCTTTCTTTTAATTTTAATGGGTTAAACTAATTATTAATATAAACTTTCCTGTTTATATGCAGCCACCAGGTAATAGGGATCAGAAAAAGGTAAGTTATATGTAGCACGCGACAGATCGAGATAGCGATCGGGGGGGAGACGCGGGGGATCGGACCCCCCACACATCGCCTGCGTATTCTTAGTCTTAGCGCTGCGCGAGGCCGCATGCACAATGGACTCCAAGCTACAATGAACCTTATTAGTCAGTATGTAACGTACACTTCCGCCCGCAGAGCCACGTGCCGCCGCCGCAGTACTTCCCGGGGGCGCGCGGGCCGCCGCCGGCGCCGCTGCGGCCGTACTACCCCCCGCCGTGAGGGCGGGCTCTCCCCACTAGATAGGCTATTGTAATTGTAATTTTTTACACAAATATATTATTGATAGACTGTTTTGTTTTCTTTATGTTACCTGCATATATTTATGTGACGTTTTAACATTGCACATAGACAATAAACAATATTGGGCATAATACTGCGCCTTGTGGTACTCTTTTAAGCAGAAACAAGATATAAATCTTTATTATTAATAGTAAAAAAAAAATATCTAGTCAAAATTCAATTCAATTCAAATGTAATTACTAAATAATTTCTAGTAGTGTTTACTTTTTAATAATAAAACAATTTCGCTTTTGACATTAATCTTTTTATTGTCAATACAAACATCACAAGTTTGAGAAAATTATTGCTTCCACGAAACACATCTCTCTTCGCTATTATAACCGAATAATAGGCGAGGACATGCATTTCCATACAATAAAAAACCATCCATATTTCAATACTGAATTTTAGATAATGAAATCGATAAATATTAATAAAAAAAAACATCGTTTTAGTATCGCAATAGGCTTTCATATAAATAAAACATCAAAAACATAATATACAAAACTATAAAATCAGGCACGATAATAAGTAGATATCAAACGTTGTGCTTAGTATTAGAAACACCCAAACTCGAACTCACACACCTACGTAACATAGTTGCCATTGGACTAGATAGTACGAACATCTGACACATGGTACATGAACACATTGTGCACCCGAACGAAACAACGCATCACTCAAATATACAAGAAAACATTGGATTATAAAAAAACACATTATTTCTGTTTGTATGGATATTTCAAATAAGAAATTCATTATTATTGACAAAAAAGCCTACATTTATTTCAGCTTCCTTTAAAATAGGGATGATGACTGCATTAAAAAACTAATTCTATTTAGTCCGTCAGTTAGATTATACATAAATACTAGACACATATTTTTCGCTTTATCAAATTAACAAAAAATCACAAAGATAATGAGCATCAAAGTTTTAGAGTGGGGGCTTGCGACGTCACTATTTAGTAAAAATTGTACGAAAGTGTGACGTCACGCGCAACTTGAATGCATTGTATCGTCGTCAATGTTTGTTTGACAAATAAATAAAAAAATACGTGTTCAATATTTTTTTATAATCTAACTGACGGACTATACAGAATTTTTTAGTCATCTAGCCTATTTCAACTAAGTATGTTATTAGGTTCATGGGCTTCAACAGGAATATTTTTAAAGAAAACTGGTTTTAAATCTTCTCTATTACCATTATAACCGTACTTTGTTACAGAATTAGCATAATCCATTTTTCAAAAATAAATTCCTCAGCTTTCGTAGTGTTTTAAATTAATAGACATGGGCCTATTAATTTAAAAATTTAATTACACCCACTACAATTAATCTAGAAGGCACATGTGATTTCAGCAAAAACGCTATTTTGAGCAAATTTAACTAATACCTATAAGCTTTTTTGTGGTTTGTTTAAAAAGTTAATTAATTTAATAAATTATTGATGAGCTTTTTAGACTTGTATAAAATTAGTAATACTAAAACCTAGATAGGCACATATAAAACGACATCATCAGATCGCGAATAATCTCCGATTTGTAAGGCACATGGTTTGCTGGTACCGGGGCGCAGGCGCGCTAGTAGTGCGGAACCGGAAACATGACTACACTACTGAACAAAGGGTATTTGACGGCCTTGTCCACTCATTTTGTTTCATCTAACTGTCAAAATGATTAACTTGCTGCTTGCTTGCTTGAGTCGACACATTTCTATAAATCTATGGGTTTACACTTCAAAATTAAATTTAAAAAATCTTATTCAGGATGTTAGAAAGAAATATTAGAAATTATCTCGTCAACATATGTTATATTACAACAAACCGTAATGTGATAATGTCAAATACCCCTAAATAAATTAACTTATACCGTTGCGTAAAACCATAACGGACGCATTTAGAACATGGTGACCACCTCGCACTAGTAACGAGCGTGCGCCCCAGTACCTTAAACTTACATCTAATGTAAACTTATGTATAAGTAAGGTCGTAGCTTTACGGTTTATACAAACATACTCTTTAGTTTTATACAGCAAAGGCACATTTATATTTCCGTTTCTACAAAATTATAATATTAATACTTTTCAAGTGTTACTTTAATTGAGTTAAAATACATTTCATTTAAAATAAAATTGATTTCATTTAATATTTTACAATTCATTATAAATATTAATAAATACACAATATACAAAAATAGCTAGACGAAGGTGGAAGATCGCGTCATCTTAGTCAAATTGTCAAAATCTGAAGATTCCTTACATTTGGTATCAACGAATAATTCTTCAAATTATAAATATTATTTACAAACTCAATACATTAATTAGTGATCTCTTTAAGTACTCTTGTAATTTGTTATGAAATATATTACATTGAAATCATTTCGCCAGTGAACCTCACATCCATTTCAAAATCAAGACCGAAAACTCATGTGGTGGTAAAAATTAAGTAGTTGCTTAGTTATTTGTACGGTGAATCGTTCAACGCGTTTTTGTATCTTGTAACATTCGTTTTATTATATGAGAAATGGCGTTGTTTATCTTAGACTGTGTACGGAAGATCGCTAACACGGCAGTGGTATGACTTATAATTATTAACTTTAGTAAAGTTAGATAGAAACGTTGGTAAGTAGGTCGACAGATAGAAAATTGGCGATGATTTGTTTAAACATCACATTCAAGTTTATGGAGTAGACGGAATTCGGAAGACACGAATATTGGATTCAGCGGTGCAGATTACTGGAGAGCTTACTTCCAGAATCAGGCGATGGAGGAGGCCCAGCATGGAGGCACCTCGCTCAGATGAGGCCTGGTGAAAGCCCCCCTCCGCTATAGTGAGGCATAGAGTGGAGCCCCTTATTCAGATAAGGCGCGACTGCTTGAGGTAGTCGAGCAGCACTTGGTGCAGGAACTTGTACTGGTGGTGGTTCTCGATCAGGTTGGCGCGCTGTTGGTGCAGCAGGCCCACGGTGCGCGGGATGTCCAGCTCCTGGGAGAGGCACCGAGTTTAGAGGCCACTTTCGAAAAAGGTGAAGAAACGGAATAGAAACTCGACCAGCCCAGGGTAAAGCCACATCAACTACTGCTCCATGTTGTTCTGCTGTAAACACACCACCACGCGCCGGTGTGTGGGGGGGGGAGGGGGTGGCGGGGGAGGCGCGTGTACCTGGTTGTTGTCCAGTATGTGCAGCAGCAGGTCGGCGGCCAGCGCGGTGCCGCAGCGGCCCGCGCCGCGCGCGCAGCACACGCCCCGGTGTGTGGGGGGGAGGGGGGTGGCGGGGGAGGCGCGTGTACCTGGTTGTTGTCCAGTATGTGCAGCAGCAGGTCGGCGGCCAGCGCGGTGCCGCAGCGGCCCGCGCCGCGCGCGCAGCACACGCCCCGGTGTGTGGGGGGGAGGGGGGTGGCGGGGGAGGCGCGTGTACCTGGTTGTTGTCCAGTATGTGCAGCAGCAGGTCGGCGGCCAGCGCGGTGCCGCAGCGGCCCGCGCCGCGCGCGCAGCACACGCCCCGGTGTGTGGGGGGGAGGGGGTGGCGGGGGAGGCGCGTGTACCTGGTTGTTGTCCAGTATGTGCAGCAGCAGGTCGGCGGCCAGCGCGGTGCCGCAGCGGCCCGCGCCGCGCGCGCAGCACACGCCCCGGTGTGTGGGGGGGAGGGGGTGGCGGGGGAGGCGCGTGTACCTGGTTGTTGTCCAGTATGTGCAGCAGCAGGTCGGCGGCCAGCGCGGTGCCGCAGCGGCCCGCGCCGCGCGCGCAGCACACGCCCCGGTGTGTGGGGGGGAGGGGGGTGGCGGGGGAGGCGCGTGTACCTGGTTGTTGTCCAGTATGTGCAGCAGCAGGTCGGCGGCCAGCGCGGTGCCGCAGCGGCCCGCGCCGCGCGCGCAGCACACGCCCCGGTGTGTGGGGGGGAGGGGGGTGGCGGGGGAGGCGCGTGTACCTGGTTGTTGTCCAGTATGTGCAGCAGCAGGTCGGCGGCCAGCGCGGTGCCGCAGCGGCCCGCGCCGCGCGCGCAGCACACGCCCCGGTGTGTGGGGGGGGAGGGGGGTGGCGGGGGAGGCGCGTGTACCTGGTTGTTGTCCAGTATGTGCAGCAGCAGGTCGGCGGCCAGCGCGGTGCCGCAGCGGCCCGCGCCGCGCGCGCAGCACACGCCCCGGTGTGTGGGGGGGAGGGGGGTGGCGGGGGAGGCGCGTGTACCTGGTTGTTGTCCAGTATGTGCAGCAGCAGGTCGGCGGCCAGCGCGGTGCCGCAGCGGCCCGCGCCGCGCGCGCAGCACACGCCCCGGTGTGTGGGGGGGAGGGGGTGGCGGGGGAGGCGCGTGTACCTGGTTGTTGTCCAGTATGTGCAGCAGCAGGTCGGCGGCCAGCGCGGTGCCGCAGCGGCCCGCGCCGCGCGCGCAGCACACGCCCCGGTGTGTGGGGGGGAGGGGGGTGGCGGGGGAGGCGCGTGTACCTGGTTGTTGTCCAGTATGTGCAGCAGCAGGTCGGCGGCCAGCGCGGTGCCGCAGCGGCCCGCGCCGCGCGCGCAGCACACGCCCCGGTGTGTGGGGGGGAGGGGGGTGGCGGGGGAGGCGCGTGTACCTGGTTGTTGTCCAGTATGTGCAGCAGCAGGTCGGCGGCCAGCGCGGTGCCGCAGCGGCCCGCGCCGCGCGCGCAGCACACGCCCCGGTGTGTGGGGGGGAGGGGGGTGGCGGGGGAGGCGCGTGTACCTGGTTGTTGTCCAGTATGTGCAGCAGCAGGTCGGCGGCCAGCGCGGTGCCGCAGCGGCCCGCGCCGCGCGCGCAGCACACGCCCCGGTGTGTGGGGGGGGAGGGGGTGGCGGGGGAGGCGCGTGTACCTGGTTGTTGTCCAGTATGTGCAGCAGCAGGTCGGCGGCCAGCGCGGTGCCGCAGCGGCCCGCGCCGCGCGCGCAGCACACGCCCCGGTGTGTGGGGGGGAGGGGGTGGCGGGGGAGGCGCGTGTACCTGGTTGTTGTCCAGTATGTGCAGCAGCAGGTCGGCGGCCAGCGCGGTGCCGCAGCGGCCCGCGCCGCGCGCGCAGCACACGCCCCGGTGTGTGGGGGGGGAGGGGGGTGGCGGGGGAGGCGCGTGTACCTGGTTGTTGTCCAGTATGTGCAGCAGCAGGTCGGCGGCCAGCGCGGTGCCGCAGCGGCCCGCGCCGCGCGCGCAGCACACGCCCCGGTGTGTGGGGGGGGAGGGGGGTGGCGGGGGAGGCGCGTGTACCTGGTTGTTGTCCAGTATGTGCAGCAGCAGGTCGGCGGCCAGCGCGGTGCCGCAGCGGCCCGCGCCGCGCGCGCAGCACACGCCCCGGTGTGTGGGGGGGAGGGGGTGGCGGGGGAGGCGCGTGTACCTGGTTGTTGTCCAGTATGTGCAGCAGCAGGTCGGCGGCCAGCGCGGTGCCGCAGCGGCCCGCGCCGCGCGCGCAGCACACGCCCCGGTGTGTGGGGGGGGAGGGGGGTGGCGGGGGAGGCGCGTGTACCTGGTTGTTGTCCAGTATGTGCAGCAGCAGGTCGGCGGCCAGCGCGGTGCCGCAGCGGCCCGCGCCGCGCGCGCAGCACACGCCCCGGTGTGTGGGGGGGAGGGGGTGGCGGGGGAGGCGCGTGTACCTGGTTGTTGTCCAGTATGTGCAGCAGCAGGTCGGCGGCCAGCGCGGTGCCGCAGCGGCCCGCGCCGCGCGCGCAGCACACGCCCCGGTGTGTGGGGGGGAGGGGGTGGGCGGGGGAGGCGCGTGTACCTGGTTGTTGTCCAGTATGTGCAGCAGCAGGTCGGCGGCCAGCGCGGTGCCGCAGCGGCCCGCGCCGCGCGCGCAGCACACGCCCCGGGTGTGGGGGGGAGGGGGGGCGGGGGAGGCGCGTGTACCTGGTTGTTGTCCAGTATGTGCAGCAGCAGGTCGGCGGCCAGCGCGGTGCCGCAGCGGCCCGCGCCGCGCGCGCAGCACACGCCCCGGTGTGTGGGGGGGGGAGGGGGTGGCGGGGGGAGGCGCGTGTACCTGGTTGTTGTCCAGTATGTGCAGCAGCAGGTCGGCGGCCAGCGCGGTGCCGCAGCGGCCCGCGCCGCGCGCGCAGCACACGCCCCGGTGTGTGGGGGGGAGGGGGTGGCGGGGGAGGCGCGTGTACCTGGTTGTTGTCCAGTATGTGCAGCAGCAGGTCGGCGGCCAGCGCGGTGCCGCAGCGGCCCGCGCCGCGCGCGCAGCACACGCCCCGGTGTGTGGGGGGGAGGGGGTGGCGGGGGAGGCGCGTGTACCTGGTTGTTGTCCAGTATGTGCAGCAGCAGGTCGGCGGCCAGCGCGGTGCCGCAGCGGCCCGCGCCGCGCGCGCAGCACACGCCCCGGTGTGTGGGGGGGGGAGGGGGGTGGCGGGGGAGGCGCGTGTACCTGGTTGTTGTCCAGTATGTGCAGCAGCAGGTCGGCGGCCAGCGCGGTGCCGCAGCGGCCCGCGCCGCGCGCGCAGCACACGCCCCGGTGTGTGGGGGGGAGGGGGTGGCGGGGGAGGCGCGTGTACCTGGTTGTTGTCCAGTTGTGCAGCAGCAGGTCGGCGGCCAGCGCGGTGCCGCAGCGGGCCCGCGCCGCGCGCGCAGCACACGCCCCGGTGTGTGGGGGGGAGGGGGGGGCGGGGAGGCGCGTGTACCTGGTTGTTGTCCAGTATGTGCAGCAGCAGGTCGGCGGCCAGCGCGGTGCCGCAGCGGCCCGCGCCGCGCGCGCAGCACACGCCCCGGTGTGTGGGGGGGAGGGGGGTGGCGGGGGAGGCGCGTGTACCTGGTTGTTGTCCAGTATGTGCAGCAGCAGGTCGGCGGCCAGCGCGGTGCCGCAGCGGCCCGCGCCGCGCGCGCAGCACACGCCCCGGTGTGTGGGGGGGAGGGGGTGGCGGGGGAGGCGCGTGTACCTGGTTGTTGTCCAGTATGTGCAGCAGCAGGTCGGCGGCCAGCCGCGGTGCCGCAGCGGCCCGCGCCGCGCGCGCAGCACACGCCCCCGGTGTGTGGGGGGGAGGGGGTGGCGGGGGAGGCGCGTGTACCTGGTTGTTGTCCAGTATGTGCAGCAGCAGGTCGGCGGCCAGCGCGGTGCCGCAGCGGGCCCGCGGCCGCGCGCGCAGCACACGCCCAGCGGCCACAGCGCGCCGCCCGCGCCCGCCGCGCCCTCCGCGCCCCTCCGCCGAGCACGCCAGCGGAGGCTGTTCACCTCCGATAGGAAACCTGCGCAATTCATTCTTTGTTACAATAGGAATGATGACACATACAGCAGTAATTCCCAGACAAAATTCAATCAAAAGGACACTTTACTCACGATTCCACGTCATTTGTCAATTTAATTTCTCTGCGTTTTGACAGCTCATAAAAAATATGTCCAATGATGTGTCACGTGCTGCTGTATTTGTAATTAAAGAGATTTTAAGAAACTTGTGAGATATGGTAAGTTGACTCACTGAGGAAGTCTCCCACGTCGGCGGGCACGGGCTGGTTGTCGGGCCAGTTGCAGTAGTGCACGTGCCAGAGGTCGCGCGCGCGGCCGCCGCTGCGCACGCGCACGCGCCGCGACACGCCCCAGCGCGCCGTCGACGACGTGCGGCACGTCACCTGGAACTGAGCGACACGGACCGGTCAGACGTGTCTGGGTGTTATATGGTAGTTATCATGGTAACGTTTTTCAATTAAAAGCATTATCTTAACGTGGTGTATTAATGATGGTGGTAGAATCATATAGCTGTGGCTTTACCTGTATTTGACGATTTATAAGTGTTTCCTTGAAACCTATATAAATAAAGAATATTTTGACTTTGACTTTGACTAATAAATAACAATCACACATTATTTCGAATTCAACCACAATG